>JAVYIG010010712.1:0-66832 GCA_035222895.1 Strongylocentrotus droebachiensis
GATACGTATACATGATGACGCATTTATCATAATTGGGTCATCTGCTTGTCAATATGAAGCAAGAAAAGGAACCGATGTCGTAACTTTAAACGAACTTTAAGATACCAAAAATCGCGCCGTTTTACTGTTTTACTTTTCTTTTTTCTTCTTCTTCTTTTCCCCCATTTTTTTTTCTCACTTGGCCGGCCAAGGGGGGGGGGGGGTGGGGTTAAACCGCCGAATCGCCTAGATCCGCCCCTGGATACATCTCTCTGGTTTTGTTTGTACTTTCTTTACACCAGGTTTGCCTATCAACGCTCTATACGTCCAGCCCTCCGTAACACCTCGTCAAACACCGGCTCCTCGGAATCCTAGCTTCCGTATGGTGACGTACGACCGCGATACAGGCGACATCATTGACATCCATCAATACTACCTCGACATCAGCGTGGACAACCCGACTTGGGAACTAGAGTACCGCGCCACCGAGGCTTACGACATCGCCGATCTTAGCCCCGTATCCCTTGACCAACTCGTCGACAAGTTTCGAGTGAGGAGTCGAGTCCGGATGTCTTTGGGCGGTATTACCTGTACAACACAGCAATGGCTTCTGCGGGCGAGTGCGATGAGGACTGTAAGAAGCTACACATTTGCGCCATCACTAAACTGGATATTCCTGAATATGATGATTGTATAGCTGGAAGTGGAAACGCTGTTAGAGGAAGCCTTCGTACGGCCATTCTGTTGTTTATTGTCCAATTGTGGCACTCGTTGATGTCATGATCTTAAACAACTCTGGTTTATGTGGTTTTTATATTCAGCCTAAACGAATTAGTGGAACTTAAATTAATCATAATTATTTGTTTTATATATAAAAACAAATTAGAGTTCCCTATAAACATCTATATGCCTGGCTATGTATCCCAATCACTTCATTCTCTGAACTATTCTGATTTTAACCTTTTTATAAATACAATATTTCATTAGGTTTTATGAGGGTCATCATGGGAAGGGATCTAGAATAGTTCGTTCTACATTGATAATTTTAAGCCAGAAACATACTTATTCTAGCCTTAAATTGAATTACATTGAATTAATTTGAATTAATTTAGTTCTGCAACATATAAATCAAATCACATTCCTGCAATGCAAGATATGCAAAACATTACCATTCTTATTTATCGTGTACAAAATATGATGATAATAATAGAAATGTTGGCCCTGAAACAAAATGTTTACGGATAACACACTACCAGGAATTAGCAGAAGAAGTGATGTCACAAGCTTGGTAACGTGATAGCCCGGGGGTGGCAGGTGATTATGATGATGATGATGATGATGATGGTGATGAAAATGAAAATATGTCGATGTAAATAATTATGTCTGATTATACTGTTGTTATAAAATAAAGTGATGGATGAAATGCTTTCTTCGCGATCGTATTGAATTTAAATGAATTTAGGGTATTACATAATTTTATTGAGTCTTGGAGGTGTTTCACAAAGATCCTAAGTTGAACTTATTTCTAAGTTGGACTTAAAAATTATGGAAAGCCGTTAGCATCTATGAAAACAGTTTGTAAAAGTTATTTTAAAAAGCATAAAATGTTGATTCAAATCATTCATATTTTCTATTATCAGGGAGATTTCATGATCTTGATGTGGAATTTATAAAAAGTCTAAAACACTTGATTTTTCGCTTTTGAATATATTTTATTTTAAGGCTACAAATGGCTCTCCATAATTTTGAAGTCCAACTTAGAGTTAAGTTTGACTTAGGATCTCTGTGAAACACCCCCTGGAGTGCTTCCTTGTACCATGATGTGTTATTGATTTATTTAGGACCCATAATTTAGGATTTATAAGAGGGAAGTTTAATGAATTCCGAGTAGGGTAAGAACAGAGAGTGTTATTTAATACGAGGAAATTCTTAAATGAGTCACAAAGCAGATTATTCATGCATTTAAACATAAAGATCAATCTCTGTTGTGCGTTTATTTCTAAAAAATTTCAATGATCTAAATTCATACAATAATGGGTTTGCATGTGCTTGATAATGGAAGCCGGTACAATATGCAAGACGCTTTCTTTTGCAATAAATAAATAAGTTTAATTATTGACTATGCACTTGAAGCCCACTCCAGTTACAATATGAAATGTATGACAAGATAAGCGAGTTAATAATATAGCATTAAAATGGTCTGTTTAGGAAGATAACTTTTGTCTTATAAAGCATACCAATATTTTTAGAAAGGTATGTGGTCATTTCAGCTAAGATTGTTATCAATAAGGATACCTCAAAGATTTGTAAATTCATCAATTACAATATTATAATGCTAAGTTCACACCGACGCCGAATTGATGGCGCATTAAATCGGCGAGCAAAGCGGCGGCAAAGCGTAACAAAGCTTAATTAAAGCGTAAAGACCGTAATAGAGCGTGAGAAAGCTTTGAGCAATTCGGGACATTCGGCAAGAGCGCCAAATTTTTTTAAACTGTTTAAAAATTTGAGGCGATCTGTCACGAATTGCGTAAAGCGGGGAGAGCGTATTAAAGCTTATCAAAGCGTCACAAAGCTTATCAAAGTTTTGCTCAAAGCGTAGGGAAGCTTAACAGAGTTTAAATTTTTGGCGCTCTTGCCGAATGTCCCGAATTGCTCAAAGCTTTCTCACGCTCTATTACGGTCTTTACGCTTTAATTAAGCTTTGTTACGCTCTGCCGCCGCTTTGCTCGCCGAATTAATGCGCCATCAATTCGGCGTCGGTGTGAACTTAACATAACATATCTCAGGAGATCGTGAGATTTTTTGAAAAAATGACGCCGAATTGATCGCCGATTTAAAGCGCGACATTCGGCGTCGGTGTGAACTAGGCATAAGGAAAATCTGAGATATGCGCATGTGTATGTTTAAAGTGTATGAAGCTTGTTTTATTGATATCAACAGATAGCTTATTAATATACTTTTAAACCCGAGTATGATACTTTTGGTAATTCTAAATTAATATAGTAGTAAAGTGGAAACTGTATTTAATATTCCAATAATTATAATGGGACGGATGATCTGAGTGGAAAAGAGATAGGCACAGATCGGCACGTTATTTCACTTTCAAAATATTATTGAGAGGCCAAAACAGGGTTCGTCACACACGCTCTGTCTGTTTGGGTCGGCTTATGTATGCCAGAGAGAGAGAGAGAGAGAGAGAGAGAGAGAGAGAGACGGAAAGGAAGGGACAGAGAGAGAGAGAGAGTGACAGAGACAGAGACAGATAGGGAGGGGCAGAGAAAAAGACAGAGAGGGGGAGACATAGATATAGACCGACATAGAGACAGACATAGACGGAGACTTTTGTAGATAGAAAGAGGGAGAGAGGGGCAGAGAAAGAGACAGGGAGACAGAGACAGATAGGGAGGGACAGAGAAAAGACAGAGAGGGGGAGACATGGAGAGACAGACAGAGAGACAGACATAGACGGAGACGTAGAGAGAACGAGAGAGAGAGGGGCGGAGAAAGAGACAGGGAGACAGAGACAGATACAGATAGGGAGAGAAAGAAAAAAGACGGAAAGGAAGGGACAGAGAGAGAGAGAGACGTAGAGAGACACAGAGACACAGAGAGGTAGAGACAGAAAGTGAAAGACATAAAAAAAAAAAAGGACAGAAAGGGAGGGACAGAGAGAAAGAGAGACATAGAGAAAAGGAGAGACGGATAGAGAGAGAGAGATAAAAAGACAGAAAGAGATGGACAGAGAGAGACCCACACACACACACACACACACGGAGAGGCAGAGACAGAAAGTAAAAGACAGAGAAAAAGACAGAAAGGGAGATACAGAGAGTCTTTTTAGTTGTACTCTGATGACAGGGTAGCATACTAGTACTCAGCCCCATGTCTCTGCCATCTCACACTACCGCCCCCTCTCTCTTTCTCATTCTCTCCTTGTCACTCTTTTTGCTTTGCATCTCTGGCCGTTCCCTCATCCATGTTTGTTCCTTATCATCTTTCCTGTCTTCCCCGTCACTAGCCCCCCCCCCCCTTCTCTCTCCCTCTCCATCCACTGTCCCCTCATAATCTTTTCCTACCTCCTTCTGTCCGTCTCTCTCTCTCTACTTTTGTCTTTGTGTCCCCCCCCCCCCCCCCAGCTCTCCCTTTGTCCCCTCACAACCCTTTTCTCTCTCCTTCTGTCTCTCTCAACTTTTGTCTTTGCGTCTCCCCCAGCTCTCCCTCCATCTCTCTGTCCATCTCTCTGCCCCCTCACAATCTTTTCCTCCCTCATTCTGTCTCTCTCTAATTTTGCTCCCCCCCCCCCCTCTCTCTCTCTCTCTCTCTCTCTCTTCCTCTCATCTCTGTGGTTCTCAGAAAAAGTATCGCCCTCCTGTAAGAAAGTACTAGTTTATCATTTGATTCTTAGAACTTGAAGTCATATAATACAGAAATCAACATATCTGCCATTGTTGTGTAAGTTTATCCTTTAATTTGTATTACCTGAAGTCAAATAATACAGAAATCAACAGTGCATTAGCAGTGTACACACATGTAGATGAGCTTTGATAATCCCATACAATGCATCATTTATCTTATACAAAGTGTTCTGCTATACATCCTGAGAAACAGAAGAAAATGACAAACTGCAGCCTTCATAGTTCATACAAACATTGCACATGTTTCTCAATGCATGGACACAAGTGAGAGGAATGCATTAACAAAATATGTATACCCAGCAAAAATTATTTACATTTTTTTTCCTTCATATTTTTTTCTGGTGTTACGTTTCATTCTACATGATGCTATACTTTTGTCCACATAAGATGAAAGTGATCACAAGCAAATAA
The DNA here is from genome assembly GCA_035222895.1 of Strongylocentrotus droebachiensis. Lineage (NCBI taxonomy): Eukaryota > Metazoa > Echinodermata > Echinoidea > Camarodonta > Strongylocentrotidae > Strongylocentrotus > Strongylocentrotus droebachiensis. The sequence goes on from JAVYIG010010712.1 coordinate 4,809, forward strand.
AGGTACATAACAAATAATGGAAATAAAATCATACTTTCATTTGAAACATATTTGAGAGCAGAAGCAAGGAGATAAGAAATACAAAAAACATAACTTTTTGTACATGTTTCCATAAATTCTAGATAAATGTTATATGTAACATAAATTAAATATAATAACATAAAATATGATTAATATTCATGATCATTAGTAATCTTGATTATTGAATGAAGAATGTTTTAGAGTAGTACAGTTTTTAAATTTAACTTCATAACTAGTTGACTATATATTCCAGATGGTTTCCACTTCACCCTTCTGCATCTGAAGCAATTGTAGGAGTAGAGAAGCACAGTTTTCAACATCCTGTGTGATGTAATCATTCAGGGGATCTCTTGGTTTGGCTTCAAGACTGAGCATAATACGCTGTGCATACCTCACTAACACCAAGTAATACAGCAGCTTCTTCTCACTGTCGGGTATACTGTTCAGCGAGAGGTATCCCTGAAGGAAACGTCCAGCAGCGGACATTCCATTGACCAGCACGAGTTCGGAGAGACCGACTGCAAGGTCAAAGATGAGGCAGGAGTATGCTGCCTCACCAAAGTCGATGATCCCAGACACGTTGGGTTGGAGAGAGGCGCACTGCTTGGAGACGATCACATTATCATTATTGATGTCTCCATGAATGATTCCTTCAAGATAAACAGGATAAGGAAAATTGTTATGCACTTCTTTTGAAGACACTGGTGAAAAACATAAATTTGACATGTTAAACAATTCTTAAATTTCGCAGATGAGCTTTAATCTACTCACGTGGACTTTATACAGCCATTGGTGACAGAAGGCCACACTACATGTCATGATAATGATGGAAGTTTTCTGTATCATTGTTGAAACAGTTTGACCCAAGACTAAATGAAAGAAATTACACTGAGTTTTATCTACGAAATGCAACTGAAAACCTAAAACACATCATCCAGATGTAGATGTCTTTAAAAAAAAAAAGAACTATCCCATGATCATGCATTTTCCTCTTGTTGGCCCAACCGGATGCCAAGCTGTAATAGGAACATTCATGCTTCCACTTCAGTAATTCAATTTCACCAAAGAAATGATGGATAACCACTGATAAATCCTCTACATCATATGGAAACATCAAATTACGTTTCTGTAGTCAAAGAAAACAAGTTGATTTTCCCACATAGGTGTACACTTGTTTTCCTGCTTTTAAAGTGCACTGACCTTTCTTGAAAAGATGCCGAACAGGTTCAACGTGTTCCTCGTAGAGGTCAATGACCTTTGCTATGGCATCTCTAAGCAGAGTATCGTCCACTAGATCCAGTAGATGCCTCTGACCGGTCACTCTCTCCAGTGACCACTCCCCACTGCAGTAGGTAGATGGTTTCTCACGGCTGTAATCCACAAAGTCCTGGTACAGAAAGCATGGTGGGTTAATATACTACTGTAAGAAAGTGGTGTATGAACTTAAGAGAGCAACAGACGAACTGACGAGCAGGACATTTTGTATAAAGAGATACAAGTCCTGGGGGGCATATTACACAGAACTTTTCATCAAAGACAAATGACAGTTTTTGTTATAAGCTACTGAAATTCTTGCTTCTAATTGGTTATCAGCAGATTTGTCACTGATTTTTGTCCTTTGTCATTGAAAAATGGCATTGTGAAACGGGCCCCTGGTAAGCACTGGGATATGCTTCTCAGTATTGTGCTTTTACATGAAATTTTAAGTCTGGCATCAATTATGAAAATGAAGCACCAGGAGTGGCATTGTGCCAGACCTGAGCGCTGTTATTATTATTATTATTATCATTACATACAAAAAGATAAAGGATGTTTTCCACTGGTCAGTAACATTAGGGGTTACATTAATTTGGTTCTTCCATTTCTTATTTTTATCTTAAAAATAGGAAGTTGAAGGAGAATGTAGTTACTCATTCTATCTTAGCAGGAAACGGGCTAAGAATAATTGTATTTCAGATTAGGAATGTTCACAATACTTAAATATCCACCATATAAAGGTGGTAGACAGATAATTGCAGATAAATTGCATTCTTGGATCACCTCAGCCCCTCTTATAAAGACTTATGATAGATCTGAATTGATCGCAACAAATGATATATCAATCACAATTAGGTTTACAATTGACTGCCGGACTTGCAATCGATTCTGATTTATGGGAAAGAGCTGGAAATGAAAATAGAAACTGATTGGAAATACGACGTTATGTATTTATGTTCTATAATGAGACAACCCTATTAAATCTAATGTTCCTGGTATAATAAAAACGAGTGTTATGGAAATAGAGACCGAATTTAAAATTAAAGTTCCCGGTATAATACCAATTAGTACCAGTATTAACATTTAACATTATCTTTCTATAATGGTGCATTTTAACATGTAGAATAAAAGTTCAATAAAATGCACACTGTATGCCAATTGTCAAACAGCCAAAATTAGGAAATAAATTTTGTTTATCACCTTTATTCTGACCTTTAAACTAGTGAAAGTTAGGGGAACCAATTAAACATAATGATGGAGCTTCATCATCTATTTGTTCTCATATTAGACCCATTGGAGATGAAAAGGAGAATAACATTTGATATTTTAGGTGCACATATATGTAGAAGTTGACTGAACATTGTTATTGTTTTATCTTTGTGATTTGTCTTGGTCCTTCACCTATCAGTTTTAACTTTCCTTCATTTTGAAATTTAGTAAAAAAAAAATTAGTTCACTTTCAAGATGAAATACATACTGAGACAACCGTACTGTAAACGCTGTTATTTTCGCGTTATTAAATTTGCGTTGCATGCAATGCAGCTCGTTCAAAACCCAAATGAGAATTCATGCTTATATTTTTGCGAATTTTAAAATTCAGGCTTGCAGATCTTAGCACAAAATCTGTGAAAATGAATGAGCCACAAATATTTCTACTTTTACAGTATATAATTGTGCGGCATGTCTCTGTTTTGCCTATTCTGATTATTGTGATACCAATAGAAGAGATTAGTAATACCTTTACCAACCTTTGAAGGTTACAATCTTCGTCAGCTGATCCAACCAGGGATGCCTGATGATTGAAAGGATGAGTTAAAATCATAGAACAATATGAACCAAAGATTAGCGCGAGAAAATGCATGGTGTACAACATTTGCTCCTGCGACAATTGTTCCAGGCTTTATTTCACTATAGGTATAGGGTTAGGGTAAGGTGTAGTGTTAAGTGCGGGGCTACAACCAGTTTTAAAAAGTTTAAAATAAGTTTAGAATAGGAAAAACCTGAAGCGGAACAATTGTCAGAAGAGCAAGTGTAGTATAACCTGTACAATGTGTATGTTAGTGAGCACTGAATATAAATCAACCTTTCAAGGGACATAGATTTTAGATGTAAATACTTATATTATTTACCTTTATTTCCGTCCTTCTTATAGCCAAGAATATCAAAATCATATTGTAAATAATTGATTTCCAATGCTGCAGTTGACTTATTACATTATTAGGGACTTTTAGATTTGCCGAACGACAACGTGGATTGCTACGATCGACGTCCTTTTAATGCACTGCCTTGAATAGACGTCACACGTATCAGTCCACGCCAATCTAAAAGTCCCTATTATTTTAGCCTTTAGCTACGAAGCCTACAATACATCACAGATAGAGAGTTGGTAAGATGGAAATCCGATATATAAAATCAGATCATTGATATTAACATTTAAAACAATTAAACATAATATAACATTTCCAGTTTTTCACAGATATGAAGAAAAGCTTATAAATCAAAGGAAAAATATAAAACTTGTTTCTCTTCATTAGTCAAATAATGAGAGGGAAAGCTAAGAAAAGTGGTACAAGTTATATTCTTAAAGTGATGAAAAATCATGAAAATCGACTCAACTGGCTGCAATCATACAGGATCAATCCATCAAATTAAAGTTGAGCATAAGGAGGAAAAAAAAGATACTTATAATACAGTTATTAGTCAATATATATATCAATGATGATAGTATTAGAACAAGTTCCTTTGATGTTTGGGAGTAGGATTATTTTATGTAAAACTTTTGTTATTTTTATCTGCCTAAAAGAGACATTTTTGACAAAATTGAGATTAAAGCCCCACTGCACTACTTATAGCTACTTGCACCCTCTATACAGCCAACAACGCGGTATACCCGTTGATCCCCCATGATGCCCTTTTTCTTATGTTAATTGAGAGCTGATTTGATGAGATAACCACCTGCCAGTGACCTCACAGGGAGGTTTAATCCCTCCATGCCAAACTAGTGCAGAGAGGCTTTAACATAAGAAAAACTAGACATACAATGAATAGGAAAACCAGTTATGTGCAGAGAATGAATCATTTGCAGAGTTGGCCATTTTTTTTCTTCTTCAAAATTCGATGTTGTTTATCAGTTATTTGTGCTTTGTGAAGAGACCTGCTTTTACAGTCTGTCGGTAAAAAATGTCCACCATGCATACCTCTAAGATCTTGTGCAGTTGAGCAAGTTTTCTGCCGATACATACTATGACCTCATCTGGCGTGGGGTCTAGTGAACTCAGAAGTTGACCGGGCATGAATGACAGAAGCACAACCATGAATAAACCGTGCTTTCCGTCAAAACCTGAAATCATCAAAAGAAAGCTAAATTCTTATAATGTATTGCCTCAGTCACACTGCCGAACTACCTCCACACCGATCGATTTTTTTTTTTTAGCCATTTGTGGTAATGTTTTGTTCAGTCTGGTGTTGGTCTTGTTGGTGTGTCTGGGGTATGAAAATTAAGTAATTACCTATAACTAGCTGTAATAAAGAACACAACCTGATGACTGTTATTTTCTTACTGTTTTTGAGACGTTTTTTTGTTGAGAAAGCGATGTTAAAGTACGACAAATTGACTTGTTTTTTAATCAATTATGCAGTCAACAAGTACTGTTGTAGATGTGGTTTCCATCATTTTTGTGGTGAAATAGAACGATTGAAGTGGAAGAATGAAGATTCCCATTACAGCTTGGCAATGGGTTGGGCCAACAGGAGAGAAATACAGGCACTGAGTTTGGGCTGACATTTAAACATCCGTTCCTGCTTATAATCATTTCTTCCTTAATTATTCTCCACAAGGAAAGGTGGCTGAAATGCAGTAAGGATATCTTCTGCTTTGTAATTCATATGAGAGGCCTATACCAATACTATTTTTGTATCAAATACTTGTCATGAAATTATCAACAATGATGTATTTCCAAAGCCATGCAGCTGACGTACCTTCCACACCTGTATTTCCTTCATTGCAGGAGACCTTCTCAAGATGCACAAGTTTGCCATGTTTATTGCGGACTGGTTGAGGGCAGCAAAACTCTTTACTGGACAGGTATGCCATGGTGTTTACCGCCAACTCTACCCTGTTCCCATCTGTAGAATCTTTGGAGTTGTACAGCTGTAAACAAAATTAAAAATTAAAAAAATTAAAAGCAAATGTATAGCAATTGTAAGACACCTCCTTTTGTGCTCATCCTGGAAAATGTAATGTAATGTATTAAAATGTCACTCTTAGACACTTGGCAAATTGTTTATACCACCAAAACAGAGGCTTTGGGAAACTAAAATCCCATTAACTATCTCTTTCATTCTTTATAATGAAACACTGTAAAAGTGAATTGTATTTAGGAAAGCTCTAGATACAGGTTGTTATAAATGAGTACGGTAAAAGAAAATTTCAGAAATTTATTTGATCTGAAAGTTTGTTTCATCAAGTTTTCATAACTATTTCAAAGAACTTGCAATACATACCATAGTTACAATGTTTTGAAAATGTGTGTACTAAAATAAGGTCTACATGTAAGTCTCCTCCAAAAAGCTATGACAAAACCAATAACACGTTTTTATATGTTTCTCTAAAATCTTTCTTTGGGAATATTCTCTCCATCTCAATAGAGGATAACCAAAGGAGATCCTGTGCCAAAAAAAACAACTATCAATTAGATGTATTGCACACAATGTTATCATAACAACTCTTACCTTCAGAACAAACTGATCACATCTCTCATTACCACTGCAACCTACTGTAATGGGAATATCTAATCTGACGTGGAAGTTTTGATCTGTAAAACTTTTCATCTCTTCTATGTCTGCAGCATTCAGATCATAAAGCTTTGTAAGGAGATCAGCGGCCGCTCTTAGGTCCAAGAATGGTCTATTTACAAGTTCTGATCCTTCTTCCATCATAACTGTTTCTCAGGCGGAGTTGTCTAGGAACAAATATTAACGTTAGAATGAGCTTTAGTCTACAAATTCAGCAGGTTAGACTATTAAAACAGTATATAATAGATCATGGTTTTATTATCCAACGGTTGGAAGTGCAGTTAACATTAGTAGAGAGAATATATCTGGTAAAATAATCAATGTTTTTATGACAGACTGGAGTAATTGTGGCACCAAGCATCAAAGTCATACCATTCATTTCATATTTCAAATCTTTCCATTCTATTAAAAAATATTTATTACAACAAAAAAATTAAATTGGAGTTGCCACTATGAGGACCAGTCCATCAATGCAGCTAGGTCAGCTTGGAGATGTTTGCACTCATGTCAAGGGCAATTAAGTTTGTTTGTTTGTTTGTTTGTAAGTGAAAGAAAGCGTCACCCACAATTCCAAACTTCAAACACAAGAGTTTCCACTTTCAGTAGATTTATCCATGGTAAAATTAGTAGTAATTAATCAAAGATGATTCCATCAATTGCAGTTTTGCAAGGCAAATATCATACATTCAACTCTGTACTCGGTTTACTTTCTTTTGACTAGCACTTTAGCAGACATAGTCTATGGCCCGCCTCCCTCCCCCCCCCCCCCCCCCCCCCCACTCAGTGTTATTTAGGGTACGCATTAGACCGAAAGCTTCAGTCTCTATAATCGTCGGTTGTTCCACTGAGACTACGTCTGGCTCCACTAGACCTCGGTTATACAGACTGAACGACTGCCTATACCACCACATGTTGAAGATATCACGGCTAGATTTTAGCCGTTAGGCCCCTCCCACAAACATGACAAACTTGCCACGGCCGTATTGTTATGCCCCCAAAATCCCCCAAAATGTCATTTTACCTCGTGCATATTCAAATTTCAATTAGGCCTAGGCTATAATACATCGGTTCCACTTACTAACTTGATTGAAATAATCCGTTTAATGATCTCTTTTAAGGAAATTATGGGTCAAAATCGACATCCATGTTGAAAATCTTGCAAGCCGTGTTAAACTCTCGCTGCCGTCAATCTCATCCCTTCTAGTCTACGCCGAAGGCAAAATGATTATGAAGGAAAAACTGTGATAACGCCATTAGGAACGTGTAGATGGCGCAGTTTTTCCTTCATAATCATTTTGCCTTCGGCGTAGACTAGAAGGGATGAGATTGACGGCAGCGAGAGTTTAACACGGCTTGCAAGATTTTCAACATGGATGTCGATTTTGACCCATAATTTCCTTAAAAGAGATCATTAAACGGATTATTTCAATCAAGTTAGTAAGTGGAACCGATGTATTATAGCCTAGGCCTAATTGAAATTTGAATATGCACGAGGTAAAATGACATTTTGGGGGATTTTGGGGGCATAACAATACGGCCGTGGCAAGTTTGTCATGTTTGTGGGAGGGGCCTAACGGCTAAAATCTAGCCGTGATATCTTCAACATGTGGTGGTATAGGCAGTCGTTCAGTCTGTATAACCGAGGTCTAGTGGAGCCAGACGTAGTCTCAGTGGAACAACCGACGATTATAGAGACTGAAGCTTTCGGTCTAGGTACGCATATGCATGTTCCCAGCGACTCCCCCTTTTCAGCAAAAGTCTGGTGTGTAAAGTCAATACAGACTGTAGACCTTTTTCTTTTGTTACGAGCCGGAGAGTTTGGGAACACGCGTGGTATCCCTCCATTAAATCACGGAGTGGGGGGGGGGGGGGGGACAGGGGCGGGTCTAAGACTATGGCAATTGGCAGATTTTCATATTACTGGAAACCAACACAATTTGTTTATCTTTTCCCAATAATAAAACTAATAATATTACTGTTAGAGTCTACCTTTTTTAAGTAAATCAAAAGTCAAAACAAACTAGTCTACATGTATATGTTCAAATTGTTATAGTCTACATACACATGCACACACACAAAACCTAGACTCCAGAGCTCAGACTCAGAGCCGAATGATTTTATTTTAAAATTGAAGTGTTGAGACTCGATTGACTTGAGTTTGTCAACACAGGAAAAAGTGCCCAACCCACTCCACTTGCAAGTTGCAGATGCAGCTGCAGTCGTGAAAAACTCATAACTCGATATCAACACTTCATCCAAAATACACATGAGCAACGTTATAGGTGACAAAAACATCATGGACTACTATCTTAACAATATGAAAGCTAGAGGTATTATGATTTTGTCAATACTTCGAAAATTTGTCAAGTTTACTTTTCTACTCACCTCAAGTTCGGGACAGCTGATAAAGTTAAATGCCCCCAATTTAGGATTACTCGATTATGATATAGGGTACGCTATAATCTTGAAAGAGATGGAAGGAAAAACAAAGAGTATACACAGTATGAATTTTTATAATAAGTGACCAAAACATATATGAATATAGAAAATAAAATGCTTAATGGCACTTGCTTATTATAGATATTAGCTTTAATGTCACATTTTCCTAATAATCACAGTCTTTTTTCATGCTACTCCCTACAATAGATTAGAAATTCCCGGAAGTAATTGTCTGGTCGCCGCGAAATATTTTGCCCTTAGTCACGTGACTCCGGCTTTGTGAACCATCGGATCTCAATTTTGTGAGAAAGGTAAGGTGAACCTCAAAAGTAATGCGAGATAAGTTATTAAAAAGTTCCTTTTTGTGAATGTTTGTGATGATGATACTATCAATCCGTATAATGGCACATTTGAAGCATTAATTGCTGTAGTTGAAAATGATATTCGGATTGTATTTGATTGAGAAAATGGCATTTTATTTTTGTGGTACACGCGACATTTTTGGTCACATTGTTATTGTTCCTTGTGTGTGCAGTGTGTGTGTGACTGAGCTGAGCGTTCCAAGAAGTGTGCGTGCATACAGCGACGTGCATATGATCCATGTTGATGTTGATGACATTCGACGTGTAGAATGCAGTCGAATGAGTCATGTGTGTATCTCTCATATCTTTCGCAATTTCTAGGCTACATGGTTAAGGGTGGTGCACCCATTAAAGCAGATCATCCTTGAAATGAAGAAAGATGTCTTTACATTTGCATTGACAATTTATTTGTACATTTTCAATTCCATCTCCGATTCTGCACATGTGTGACTGTCACAGTGTAAGTTGGTACTGTGTAAGTCAAGTGACTCTGTGTCTGTGTCTGTGTCTAATCTGGTTCTGGTTCTGGATTTTACTCCGACAAAGCGGGATCCCGCATCGTGTCATATCATTAGGGTAGCGTGCCCAGTATTCGGTCCATTCCCAGTATTCAGTCAGACAGCCGATTCAACAGCTGTAAATAACAATTAAAAAAATAATTTATGAGCCACGAAACTTGCACAAATCAGGCAGCTGAACAACTTTTCTTAACTCTCAAAATTAAATCAGATTTAGGGCCCCGGAAAGATCTCCAACTTGGCTCAAAATTGGTCAGTGTCGCACAACTTTCTGCACTTCTGCGTTCTGTTTGCACATGCGCTAACATGCATAGCCATATGTAGAAGTCTATTGCGAAACAACTACGTGTGCCGTCGCAATGAGGAGCTCTTCCGTGTTGACTCCATCGCAGCGAATTTGCAAATGACGCACTTGCCGATGTGCAAGAGGTATTTATACGATACCCTTGCCATGCAGTATCGCTCGTCCAGTATTCGGTCAACGCATTGACATTCAGTGCTTTATCGCGCAATTGTGTGAAAAAAGTGCGCAAATACGCTTCGCTCCTTGGCAACGGAGATACCACGCACTAATCGCGCGACCGAATTCTGGGCAGCAAAATGCTCCGTCTTCTTTCGGAAGTATTTTGCTTATCATTCTATATTTTAAGTGACTATAAAATCCTGTTAGAGGAATAAATTTCTTTTCTTTTGAACGGTAGATTGCCAAATAAAAGAGGTAAGAATTCAAAATATTAGCAATTTCCCATTAAGTGATCGAATACCGGGCGCTCTACCCTAGCAGTAATGGCTCTAGTCCAAGAAATAAGGATCATCCGCATAAACAAGGATTTTTTTCCCTAAACGCGGAGAGACGCGTCCGCAAAAATCAGGATCGTCCACATTTTTACAGACGTTTTATATTTCCGATCCGTGCGTTGGCGATGTGAAAAACGGATTCCGCTATGATTTTCTTGATGCATTCTACATTGACTTTGTACAGAGACTTTCACATTGTGAGCGATAAATCCTCTGGAAGACAGACAACCCATGAAATTAGACGGTGAACTTGATTTATTTTCTTACACAAAATCCATTTAAGCATCCCCAGCGCGGGGTTCGGGAACCCTCGACCCGCAGAGCGACGATGAAAAAAAATTATCTGCGAAAAATGGTCCTTATTTTTTAGAACACAAATTGTCCACGTTAACAATTATATCCTTGTTTATGTGGATGATCCTCATTCTACTGATTTAAAGGCCCAAGTCATTACGGTTTTTGTGCTAAACCGTCTGAACGTTTAACTTTATATGAAGAGTTTAATTCCAAAAGGCGCTAAATCCACTTTTGGTGTTTTCGAGTAAATCAAGGTTTTCTGTTAGACCACTTTTGTTTCAACGAAACCGCCAAATTTTCACACAGTTCAAAGATCTACCCCCAAATATCATTAAAATATAGCTTAAAGAAATCCTGCCATAGTAATTATTTTTTAATATTTTTTTATTTTTTCAATTTGTTCGGATTTAGCGCCTTTTGGAATTAAACAAGGATTTAGCGCCTTTTGGAATTAAAATTTTGATGTGACATTCCGCATTTAATTTTTTTTTGTTTTTTTTGTTTTAAGAATGATGTTCGGATGTAATAACCAACTTTTTAAATTATAATTTAGCGTCTAACACACACATATCTATCTATTTAACACATTGAAAGCCTACATTATGTTGAACATACTTCTCACATCTCATCATTCTATACGTTTTCGCTCCACACTAATTTCTATCAAAATTTTACACATTTCGCAAATAGTTAGTACATGGGCAACTTCAATCATAAAAATGTTCTCTCTATTCAACTTAAAAAAATAAAAAAAACACTCAGGTGACTCAGCACAATTCTAAATTGACAAAATAAACAGGCAGTAAAGACTTGTATTTTGTGAAATTTGAAAATCTTGCAAATTTGCTTTACTCATCATCTCATGTCATAACGGCGAGTTAATTAAGACATACAAGAATTGGCAAGTACTTAAATAATTAACATACAGTCATTAATGTACAGTTTCTTTAACAATGTCAACGAGAAGATACCTTACAATGGAAATTATTCATAGTTCACTAATATAACCAACTCCTCATAAACAGCAGATACAAGACATACTTGAGTGCTGATTCTGCATACATATTATTTGAATAATTGTTTGTTAACATCCTAATGGAAGTAGGAACAATAAAACTCTACCCATACAATATCAGTACAATCTACTGTAAAGTTGTGAGATTAGCCACAATCAATTAGTTGTTATTATACAGTGAAGGTAGCAAAGCGCCAAATATTAATTATCTGTGTGCATGCATTCTGGTTTAGTAAATTTGCATTAACGATTACCAGCGCTACTTACAACAAAATGCATACATATGGGTAATAAAACGGGATTTGATTCCAACTGCACTGCTCAATGAATGCACATTTTAGAAGCCTTCTCTGTTTTTGAATTAAATAGTTTAAAATATTAATATCAAACTGATCCATTAACTGTGTAAAATTAAAGCCACATCAATTGGAGCTTACACTTGGATAGCATCCCTTGTACTTAAGCTTGTGGTGACAGGAACAATAACACAGCCTTTGATTTTAAATGTCTTCCAAGTAATGGAGATACTAAGGATGAAATGAAAAGCATTCCAGGAAAATCTATGGGCAGTAGGTGATACAATTTTACATCAATTTTAAATCTTTCAATAGTTTTACAGAATTCTTTTCCTATGAAAAATGTACACATCATAAGAAAGACTTTTATGATGATATTGGTATCTGATAGAAGTCTAAAATAAATATCACTTTGGAACAAAATTATGCCGTCAATTGATCACTTTAAGGCATAAAATCAAATGTCAATCTTCATAGGCAGCAATGATGCCTTCGTCATCCTCATCACTCTCTACGTCCATTGCATCAGAAGGCGCACACACCTCTTTGTAAAAGGAACCTACTTCCTGAATGAAGTTGCGTGGCCCATACCCTACTAGCGGTTCCACTTGTAGCTTCACCCCCATCGCTCGTAGAAGATTTGCTACATCCCGCTGCTTCGCTGGCTTCACACAGCTCAGCAATGGGAGCTGATTGACCCGAAGAGTACTCCATCTCTTTCCTCTCTTCAATATGGTGTACTCATCTCCAGGTGCGCTATAATACTTGGCGACAGTGACTGGGGCTGGAGCTGGTCTCACGTACATGCGTTTGGCCTCTGTGATTTTGAATGGCAGGCGTACTTCATTAGGTTGCCCAGACGTTTCCTACCAAGTACAAGGATGGATCTGAATCTTCTGGAGCACACCTCCACATTTTCCCCTTGCTGTGTCGTAATCTGTAAATTGAAAGTGAAACATTGTTAATGGACATTTCCAGCTACCTGTATTATAAATCACAAAAACCGTACATGAAAAGTTTATTTTTGTTGGTTTCATTCAATCTAAATAAACAAGTTTGTAATACTAAGCATAGCCCCCCCCCCCTCCCACCAACTGTCCTTGCCTATACTGCTCGTGCATGTTACATGCAGAATTGCATTGCGTGAGTGCATATTTTTTTGCACAGTGTGACATGCAGTGTATGTTGATTGCGCGAGGGGAATTCATGAATTCACTTTGACCCAGTTGTTTATGGTTCAACCGACGCTATCCGCTACCGGTATAAAATAAAAACAACAATACGACCTAGTTTGACATGTGTAACATAGATAGCATATTACACATGACAAAACATGTATGCCCCCCCCCCCCCCCCCCAGTAGCAAGAATACCCGCCAGCGACTAAACAACTCAATTAAAATTAACAGAAAATTATTGCAATGAGATAATTGGTATCAATTCTGGCATTTGTGTATGATCTGTATTCAACAATTTGATTTGCAAGCAAATGATATTTTTTTTAAATGACTCGATTAAAACTTACTTGAAATGTTGGGGCATAGTTCCGCTCTCTCCTTGGTTGAGGACCATTTCCTTGATGGCGCATGACTGGATTGAGTTGGAAGTGGCACATCATGAATGAATCTTGCCGCGGCTTGTTCAAGTCTCTGTAGCAGTCCTGGAAAGTATCTGTGATGTCTCCTTCTGTCAGCAAAGACGCCTTACAAAAGCTGTGAGGTATGTGCTGGCATCCAATGGCTGGTTGCTTCCCTATTGATAAAACGAAAGTCATCATGATAAACATCAGGTATTCCACGAAAACAAATTCTTCAAATTTAACAAAACACCGATTATGACTGCACTCAAATACAAAATGTTTAGATACAGACTTACAGCAGATATTTTCTTAATAGATGGCAAATTCTCATTACACTAATGCTTGTGAAATATCCATAAACTACTGCACCAGGGCAGATAGTGACCAAAGCCAGTGACCAGTGACTGAAGCCGGCGAAGGCGAAGCCGTGGCGCGGCAGTAAACACGTAATTTACCCTAGGCCTCAGTTTAATTACAAAATTGTATCTAGTAATTCGTTTTGGTTAAGCCTTGAGCTCATACTACATGCAAACAGAATTGCAATAGTCTTAGTTAGACTATTACTTATAGTATTACAATTCATTCAATGCAATATAATGCAAATGCATCTGCACTTAATTACACACTAACACAAAAATGAGTAAGTGGGACTGAACTTACCATGAGCGCTGTTATGATCTTCCTTGTTCTGGTTTTTGGCCCATTATTTTTCGTTTCGCTTCCTTTTTCTTGGATTGTTGGTTCTCTCAACTGGTACCCCTTCCTCATCCATGCTGCTAAGTGAGCTAAAGACTGTCAAAACACTGTAAATACTGCAGAAATATGATCGATCTCGATGCAAGCAGCAAGCTAAAAGCTGTTGTCAATCCGGGTCACTAGAACAATACTGCGCTCTGATTGATCGAAACACACGAGGTGGATATAGCGCCTTTTGGAATTAAACACTTTTGGATTTAGCGCCTTTTGGAACTAAACAAATTTTTTGTGTCAATTTTTTTCATATTTCTGAACATTATTTTGAGAAAAGGAATGGTGATTTAAATGCACATGTGCAACTAGTATGTACTCATACTAATAACTCCATTTTGGTAAAAAATGGATTTAGCGCCTTTTGGAATTAAGCTCTTCATATGTCTGCAGGCGGTTTTGTTTTAACTTTTATAAAAATACACATATTTGTACATGTATGTTAATTCTCAAGTATTCAGTCATTTTGAAAAAAGACATGTTCATGAAAAGATGCTTTAAACGAACTCCAAAAACACGTACACAAACACTCAAAAACGATTTGTCATGATTTTAAAATGAACATCGTCATCTCCAAACTCGAGATTAGAAAATAATAATCATTGGCGAGACTTTGTTGCTGGTACAGAGATCTTTAAAAAATTATTATTGGCGAGACATCGTTGCCGACTCCGAGATCTAAAAACAATAATTATTGGCAAGACTTTGTTGCCGATACAGAGATCTGAAAACAATAATTATTAGCGAGACTTAATTGCTGATACAGAGATATAAAAACAATTATTATTGGCGAGACTTCGTTGCTGATACTGAGGTCTGAAAACAATTATTATTGGCGAGACTAAGGCAAGACTTAATTGCCGATACAAAGCTCTCAAAACAATAATTATTGGCGAGACTTTGTTGCTGATACGGAGGTCCGAAAACAATTATTATTGGCGAGACAATTTACAAAATCACTGCAGGGCGATCACACTCAGAACCCATTCACAGCACATGCAAACACTAGCATTTGCAATGAAAATGCTCGCATCAAACAAAATTAACCAGAATTCAATGGAATAAATATAACCATGCAATAAACATCCACGAGGATGAACTAAAGTCACAAAGTTTTAGAGAAAAGGTGAAAGTGATCTGAAATACTCTAAATAAGATGTAATATAAGAGAAAATTTAGACGGGTTGGGTAGCTATACAACCTATTACTGGAATATGGAATAGAGTATCTCTATAGCTGTTATTAGTTTCCCGAACGTGCTGGAAAATGCGCTTGTTGCTAGGCAGCATTGGTGGCGAACAATAGCAACTATGAATATTCATGTACATGTAGGCTCTTACGGTTTTCGACTGCAACAACCATCTTCTAAAATTCAAAACTATGGCCAATTTTTTTACATGACTGAGTAAAGAGTGGTCTGATTGGCAAATATTTTCTGCAGAGTCTGACGGACTCTGAGGTCAACAGACTTTATAGTTTTTCTTGTAAACACGGCAAACCACACGATGTGCAGGAAAAATACACGAGGGCTCAGGTAGTGCTGTAGCCGAACCGAACGAAAGTTCGCCGAACATGGCACTTCCGAACCGAACCGAACGCAAAGGCCTGGTTCGGATGTTCGGCAGAAAAATGTAAACGTTTTTGCAAGCTAATAAACTAGTCATTTTGTACCTAATTTTCATGTCATGATTGCTCATTTACTTTTTTTCCATTTTCCGCCTTTGTGATTTATGCCTATCCAGTGGTGGGCGCGACTTCACTGGCCTCATTTAAATCCCAAATCCTGACCACGCTACGTCACGATCGCAAGCCATAAACAAGAATACATGGGTCATTTCACGTTAAGTGTACACTTTTTTTCTCACTGGGGGTCAAAAATGAAAATTGTTGTTAGAGCAAAAGATGCACAGATTCTGAAAGTTTGGGGTATATGTCAGAAATGTGTAAAATTATAGAGCGTCAAGTCCATGTTTACATATAGAAATATTCGATTGAAATACAGTAACAAAAATAGGCGTTTGGAGAGGACATTTTGTTTAACAAAGATCACATCAGCTTTATTATACCTGTAAATGGTATACACATAGTTTTCTGTACTTTTATATGCCTTTTTATACTTATCAGATGTTGATGCACTTATTTCCTATTCACTTAAGCCATATTTTGCCATAAAATTAGTGTATTTTATAGGAAACTGAATTATGGGGAGGTTGAATTTATTTAATGACATGAGAATTTCTTGTCCTTCTTCTTATATAGACTTCAAATTTGGTATACAGTGTTGCATTTATGTCTAAATTATTTGATGCTGTGTAAAAAAAAACAAGTGAATGCAAGTTTTAATCAAATATGTGCTTCCAAACTTAATTCATTGACGTGTTTTGGAGAGGACATTTGTTTAACAACAAATCTTAGCAATATGAACTCTTATTATATTAGTTGATATGTAAATTGCTATGCATCATTCATTTCTATTTCTGTAAGAACATGGCAATAGATTATTGGAACATTATATGAGCCAAGTGACATATATTGGAGAGGATAAACTTCAAATTATTCACCATCATTACAACTCCAACTTTATCTCAGAATATATGGCGTGAAAGTTTTGTTATTCATACATTGTTTCATGTTATTTAAACAGTATTTTACAATAAAAACAATACTGATATTGTCTATTGATACACCAGTTTTTATATACAAGTCTTATTATTTATTTTTTCTATAATCCAAACTCTCAAAGAGTGACTCGTTGATATACATTGTATGTTATGGAGAGGACACTTTGTTTAACAGTGACATCTGAATGTTTAAATGCAATTTACTTTTTTTGTAATCAATACATTCACCAGTCTTTATTTTTGATTTTCATATACCAAGTTAGATAACGCAATATAAGGTAGGAAATGTCCCGATACCATGCATATTGTCAATTAAACTAGTATTTATAGTGAGTAATAAGCAAAAAAAAACATCTTACTTTAAATTCCTGCAAAAACAATATGAGAATATAGGTTTCCATAATTGTTGGTATAACTGATCAGAAAGTCCTAACTGATAAATGAATAACAGGTACTGTAACAAGTTACTTGCTTGTCTTTAAAACCGTTCTATTTCTCAACAGTAACAAGACACTTCTTGTCTTTAACAACTTTTTTTTTCTTAACAGATAACAAGGCACTTGCTTGTCTTTAACACAGTTCTTTTTTAAACAGATAACAAAACAATTGTCTTTAACAACTTTTTTTTCTTCACAGATAACAAGGCACTTGCTTGCAGCAAGTGAAAACGATTTCGTTTAATAACATTATGGAAATGCAAGCATTTAATTAAACAAACAGAACTTTTTTTTTATTCCTGGCTCATTTTTCCTGATTAAGGTTTCATATAAAGAGGTAGAAAATGAAATTTCTAGAAATGTGATTTTCTCTTTGAAATTTAGATACAGTTCGCCAAATGATTTTTTTTTGGTAACCCTTTCTTCAAATTGTTTTAAAGCGCTCGTGTGTTAAATTTGCAACATGTGAATCAAATGAAAGAAGGGGATCTCAGCTTTACAAATATGTGTCATTTATTAATTATAATTGAGATTAAAGGTAATACAAAGTTTTGGGAAATTTTGAAAATTGGGTGGATAGTGAATCTTTACAATTTTGATATATTAGGATGCCCCTGTGGATGTATTATAAGCGCTAAAAAAATTAGCCCCTAAAACACTTCCGTTTTCGAGAAAAATTGAATATAAAAATTTACCGGTGCTCCCGGTAAATTTTAATAAATTTCAAATAGCGCCTATGGCCGTACAATGGTAGCTGCGACCATGAAAATCTCAGAATATGTAGTTGTGATATACAATTTCCAAACGGGAATAGCTAATCGGTCGATTTTAGTCAAGAAACATTGTTTCAAAGCTAAATTAATATCTTGACCTTGAGAGGGAGCTATACAACATAAAGAGTTTATTATTTATAATTTCATAACTTCAGACTCGATTTCAACCGCGACAACGATCAATAAATATTGTAGGAACGCATATGCTTTCAATATTTTAATTTGAACCGAATTCATGACCCCATACCAAAACTTTGTAATACCTTTAAGATATGATAAAACATCGACAATTCAAAGTTTCGTTTTTTCTCGAACGCACTTTATTTGTAAAGGTTGAGAACTGTTGAGAACTGATTTTTCTATAAACAATTGTTCGTGATGCGAAACGGTTACCATGCGAAACGGTGCGAAGCTCTACACACGGACAGCGTATTGCTCTGATTGGCTGTATGCAAATGAGTGCATACTGTACTGGGATCTGGGACTCTCGATCGTGGACCTGGGAAAACAAATTACTGTAGTTGTAGTTTGATAATTCCAATCAGAATAGTGAGACGTATAAATAGTCCTGTCCCACATTCACCTAAAATTACGTTCGCCTCAAATCTAAATCGGTCCTTGTGAATTAATATTAGTACTCAAGGACAACAAGACGGTACTTCAACGGGGGAATGAAATTCAAAATCATCATTCCGTTCACGATTTCATTTGATATTTCTTCCTTTTATTAATGCCGTACCATAAATTCTGCCATTTCGTTTTCCCTTCGTTCTTTCTATACAACAGTGCAGTTCGAGGGGCAAGGCAGGTGCGCTAGTAGGTTAGTAGACCCTATCGAAGCTAGCGCAGAGGTGCAACAAGAGGGCCGGCAATAAGCCCTATCGGACCCAGGCGCAGGTGCGATAAGTGCAATAAGTGCAATAAGCCCTATCGGACCCAGGCGCAGCTATCGCACTAGCCTTTTGACAAGGCCTCGTGACTCTAAGCGGCTGAGATGAGTCTAGATACCCGGAGTGAACGCGCGACCGAGTGACGGAACGTCACGAGGCCTTTTTGAAAGTGGGTTTCACTGCTCCGCATGAATTATTCATAGATACATATTAGCATGCCAATACGCCTACTTTGGATTTATTGACCAATCAGAACGGCGATCTCCCAGTTGGCTTCGTTCGTGATTCGTTCCATGTAGAGGTCAGTGGTCTTAGCACGTACGTAATAGTTCATAGCATGTAGGTCCATGTTCGCACTACGTAGAGTTTACTGTGTGTGTGTGTGTGATGGATATGCTGACGTCGTGCGAGGATACGTTCGCTGATTGAACGCTCCATTTTCTGGAGCGAATTCCAGTCGGAAACAAGGGTTAACATAAGAAATCCAAATCAGATTGATAAAGGCCACTAGGATGGGCTCCTCGCTCTCGCGTTCACTTGGGTTTTCGCGATTAGTCTCGTTTTAGTCGCTCGGCGTCTATCAGACAAGTGGCCTTGTTTAAAGGCTACTATTGCACCTGTGTGCGATAAGTGCAATAATGGGCCTTTTAACGCGCACCTGCGTTTACTGCGCTAAACGTTACAGCGAACGTATAGTTTCTTTTGATGGATACTGTATATGGGGCAAAGGTCAGAGGATTTGTTTTCCCTACTTGAAGTGCCTGGTTAAAAAAATGTGTCCTCTCCTTAACAACCTAATGGCATACATTATATTGCTACCAGGGTGGTAAATGATTGCAATGATCAGTAGATTTTGTCAGTTACACACTTACGAATATTGCACTTTAAAATGTATTTAATATCAGACTATGTTGTGAGAATATTTCTGTCTTTGCATTCAGAAATTACCCAATTACATAGAGGAATTAATGAAAATCAATACCAAAATAAAATTATAGCTGTTGACATGATATTTAATGAATTCTTATACTGAGTGGAACAACATATCAATGTTTTCTTACATGAAGGAAGTGATTATACTATACAAAAATAATTGTTTCTGTACATTGTTAACAATGGGTAACTCTGTTATGGAGAGGACATTCAGTTTAACATTGCATTAGTGTGAGATACTGACCATCTATAGATATGTAGATGGAAAATCACATTTCATGATATTAAATGGAGGCATATTATTATTGTATACCAGTGCCATAGATAGTGCAAGCCTCAGTGCTTTAATATATGAAGAAAATACCTGTTATGGAGAGGACACACTTTTAACGGAAAATAAAGTCATCAAATTAACCAAGCAATAAAATATATATCACATATTTTGTTCATTGATTTGAGACATGTCCTCATTTTCAAACATTCTGAAGATTATTTAAATAGAGTTTAGGCCCATATATATCATTTTAAGTCACTGCTGCTGGCCTCAATGTTATGGAGAGGACGTGTTTTTTAATTTTAACGGAAAAGATGCCTTTTACACAAATATTCATCATTTTCACATTTATTGGTCAAATTTGGTCAAATAAGTTTTATGATGTTACATAGTGGCTGTGCTGACACTAAAACATTAAAATTTTACACAACTCTCAATAGATTCATGTAAGATATCAATGAACATTATCAAAATTATGAAATGAGAATCCCTTTTCCGTTAAAAATGCACTAAAAATGCTGAAATTAACAGAAATAATGTTTGCAGTGTTATGAAAATTGAACTGTAGGTTGCTGTTGATAAGGTCCATCAAATAAAATGGCCAACATAAAATAATAATTGTTTAAAAGATGCCAAAATGGGGAAAACTCCATTTTTCAAAAAGTGTACACTTAACGTGAAATGACCCACATGTGCATGACCGAACCAAGTTCAGCTCAACAAAAAAATAATATTTTAATTGTAACAATATCGGACAAATTTTACAATATAAATAATGAAATAAATATATATTATAGTATGGTATTTATTTATTCAGGAAAAATAGCGATTTTATATTTTTCCTATTGAAAATAAAAACTTATAAAAAACAGTTCTTGACGAGCCATTCAAGATGGCAGCTTTCATGACTCTAACAATAGACAACAACCGTCTCGGAAAATCTTTACAAAATATCATTTATTGACAAATTGAAAACATGATTCTTTTAAAATTGAAAATAAAACATGATTCAAGACGGAAATACGAATGTGAGTAGTATTTTTCTTCTCAAATAATTACGTTTAGAGCAGTTTTTTAATGTGAAATTCATGCTGGTCGGAAGCAGTGTGCAGAAGTCCTCCGTGCTGGTCGGGCCCAGCGCAAGCCCGCCCGCCCAGTGCCGACCGCCGTGGCTTTAACGCTGCTTGCTATTATAATATTACCGAACCCCGAACCGAACCAAGTTCGGGTGAAAAATTGCCGAACTCTGCCGAACCGAACCGAACACGAACATAGCGTCTGACTTACAGCACTAGGCTCAGGGAGAATTAGCCCCCGAAAGTCATAAAAGAGCCCAACAAAATTTGCATAGAGTTCAATGCATGTAAGCTTGAAAAATAGCCCCCAAAAAAAATTTGAATAATTTTTTCCCTGACGATGTGGTAAATTGTCGCGAATGAGTTAATTCATTACCAGTGCATGTCCAGTCATGCATTTTCAATACAGTAGATGTTTTTTTTTGTTCTCCTTATATTCTTTTTCTTCTTCCTTTTTGAATAGTATGCCATACCATCTTAAACTGTAGAAACCTGCTCTTCAAAACCTGAAAATTATTCGAATCTTCAAGAAAAGTAATGTCCTCTCTCGTAACTGTGACCGTAATCATTGATTTTCATCCATTTGATTGAATGACTGTACAGTCTCCATATGGCTAGCTAGCCTGTCGTTATGTGACATGATCTGTAGCTTTCCCCTACCATCCTCTAGGGATAATGGGGTATTGGATTGCCTCGGTCATCTCATATTTGTATGTCTCTGTACATGACCTTATACTCATGTTCTTGTCAAAACACCCCAGGGTTAAAAAGCAAGCTTCCGCCCCTGTAATGTTTGCTTAAAGGGGGTAGTCAAGACAAAATGCAGAGAAATCAGACCTATGAGGTAAATAAAAGGCAAGGCACATTTGTATAAAATGTACACATGTCCAAACATGTAAGCATTATTACAGTTCACTGTTAATGTTATACATGTACATACAATGTATGTGATCATGTATGTGTGTGTGTCTTTCTGTGTAATAAAATAAAAAGGACGTTAGTGAGAGGCCCAGATCAAACCCTGAATCCTTTGATTGAAAGGCAAGTGAATGAACCATTAGACCATGACACCTCCACGATGGTACAATAAACTTAAGTGCCTCGATATGATTTATTTCATTCACCTGTTACAAATAATTGTATTTCAATAGTCAGAATGCAATTGCATAGTTAACTTGTTTTTAGGTAGGGCACGCCATTAGGCCCAAATTACCAAAGGAGGTTTAAACCCTCATTTACATAACCCATCGTTTAAGATTGGCGCAAATAAAGCGTACCTTGTCTTGCATGCGTCTAATATACGACCTCTGACTGTGTCACACTTATTTTGTGCTAATTTTAGACCATGGGTTACAGTATGTGAATGAAGAATTAACCTCCTTTGTGAATTCGGGCCTATAGTGTTTGTCCTGCCTACATAGCAACATATGCAATTTGAATTCTGACTATTGAGATTCATTTATTTGTAACCGATGAATGAAATAATTTGTTTAAGGGCACTTTACAATAACAAAGAAATGCATGAACTTAGTCCATTAAAAGAATGGCCTAATGATTTGTTTTGCATAATAGGCCAATCGTACATGTAATGTCTGTTGCTCATTTTATATTTGTTTTATCTTTGTTTCTCCAGACTATAATAAGCTATTTGTATATACCTGCATTGTATATACCTGTATATGATGTCCTCTATGGGGTCCTCAAGGGGCAATACACGGTCTGGAGGGAGGTCCGACAAGTCTTCTTCTCAGAAGACCTCCGCACAGAATGCCACAGCCAAA
This sequence comes from Strongylocentrotus droebachiensis, assembly GCA_035222895.1. NCBI lineage: Eukaryota > Metazoa > Echinodermata > Echinoidea > Camarodonta > Strongylocentrotidae > Strongylocentrotus > Strongylocentrotus droebachiensis. The sequence goes on from JAVYIG010010712.1 coordinate 27,716, forward strand.
TCTACACCAACAGAGCCACAGCAACCCGTCGGTAAAAAGGTCAGTTCACTTCGTTTATGTTTATTGTTTATTATGGTTATGAAATATTTACATATTCAGTTTGTGAGCTTCTGATTGATGTACTGAAGAATTTAAGTTGAAACATGATGTCAAAATTTAAATAAATTCAAATATATGGAGGAAATGTTTTTTATGCATTCCCTTTGAGAAGCCCTATTCTTTGTCTTGTATTTTAAAATATAGATGAATAATTAATGTTGATTTGTTTACTTTCAGGCAACCCAAGAACAGTTAAGACTTGCCCAGATAATATCTGATCCTCGCACAGAAGATAATGACATGGTCAAAGAGAAAGTCAAACAGGTACTCATTCACTCCTTATTCTTATTTATTTCTAATAAATACAAATAGCATTTATATTTCATATCATGGCACTTCAACTTATTGCGCAGCTCATCAACATATCATATGCGCGTAAGCATACGTCCGCGGGACAGGCCATGAGATTCCTTCGCGAATACATAAATTTTGTTTTAAAAAAAATATGGGGGGTATTGTTTGTTGTCTTGTTGTATACACTGCATACATGCCCTGTTACACTCATTATGTCATTGGTAGGTGTGTATAGCGGACAAAATTGTAGCATGTTTGCGCTATTTTGGCCCCTTTTACCTATGATTTTGAGTTGCATACTGAATTATTCTATGAATCAAACAATGATGTGCTACATTGTACTACAAAAAGGTTAATATTGTTGTGATATCATGACAGTTTACACAATGGCACTTATGGCTAAGGCTGTGCACAACAGTGTAATGAGGTACCCGAGTACACTCCCAGGCTTACAGGCGAATACTCGAGTATTCGGACGCCATGTTTTTTTATAATTTTTTTGAATTTTTTTGAATTTTTTAGATTTTTTTTGAATTTTTTGATTTTTTTGAATTTTTTTCTTTTTTGACTTTTTTTGCCACTACCATACCACTCGGCAGTTTCTCAGATCCCTCGCCCAAAACGCATGCAATTTTACTTTGAGTTGCAGTTGAAGGCGCCGATTTAATAAGAATAATAGTAAACAATGCTGTTTTAAAACCAAAGATGGCAGAATAATCCATTTTCCTCCAAGTCCAAACAGAAATCTGGACATTTGGTCCCAGTTTCTGAAAGGTGAGTTTGACAGTGCTTGAGTTGGGAAACATTTTTACCGACGGTACCATGCCAGCGGCTGCCGCTCTCCCTGGCACGGGTAAGCGTGGGCCTGGACATTTTTTTTTTTTTTTTTTTTTTTATTTATTTTTTTTTTTTTTGCGGCCGAATATTCGGGTACGAGAAATCGTACCCGAGTAGTTGTCAACCGTGCGGGTACTCGAGCATTCGACTACCCGTCGCAGCCTTACTTATGGCAGTACTTCATTATAATCTTCAATGGAGTACATACCAGCTATACTTGTACAACTTATATCATCATCTCTAGTTGTTTTTGTAACTTCCAATTTAAAAATAGCAATAGATACTTGATCATGTTGACATTGAAATACAATACAAATATATTTCCTGGATTTCCAAAGTAAGCAAAAAAAGCAATAAATGTGGTTTACGGTAAATGTCATTGGTATAATGCAAATGTGAACCATATGTGCTGGCATGTATCATGTAATGTAAAGTACTGTTCAAGGAGGATATGAGTGAAAGTACTATCGTATTTCCTTCACATTACATTACAAAAACAAAAATGTCCCATGACACTGCATGCATGTATAATGAATTTACTTGTTTTTAAGAGCTTTTCATCAAAACTCAACATTATCAGAGAAAAGAATTAAGAATCCCTGCTGATATTTTTTTCATTTTATTAATGAAATGTCCACTCTACAGGATGTTTACCATAAAAACCCTTCCAAAAAAAAATTGACATACAGGTATGTACATATATTTCTGGATGTAGTGTCGATGCATATTCGGTTAGTGGAAAAGGATGCATTCTAGTAAATTTATATTAAATTTAATCAAGTAAAATTGTAGATGGAAACAGATCTACCCAATTTCCTCCAGACAAGGATATTTAAGAAGTTTGCACATGTACATTCAACAAGATCGCTGTGCTACTCCCTTGCAAGACTCGTGTCAGAACAAATATGCCCAATTATCACTTTCTCACGCCTCCTTGAAAATTTCATGGTTGTGTAACCAACCTGAAGAGTGGGCATGCAAGTGATACAATCTCTGTTCACACGCGAGGATGAGATGCACGTTTTCATTAGATAACCATTTCCCTAGGGTGAGGGGTTGGGGGATGGGAGGCTATGTTTGAACTCGACCTGGATGCATAAAGGCCGGTTGGCGATGCATGCCACTACACAGCTTGACTTAGTGGGAAACGATGGATTGTGTTTGTTTTTTGAATAATTTCATGCAGACTGATGTAGCATAGAAAGGAAAAAATGATGAAATTCAATGCTTGCTGTCATAGTTGGATCCTGCGTAGCTCTATGTGTGTATGCATTAATAAAAGATACAACATCTGAACTGCTGCCTCTCCTACATGTACATGTAGCTATTCAAACTCATTTACAAGTCATGACCACTTATATTGTGCGATTGTAAACAATAGCAGGCAAAAAATTAAGTTTTTCATTTCGGGGGCTCCATTTCAAATTTTTTGGAAATTTTCGGGGGCTACTTTTTCACCTTTCGGGGGCTCTTTTTTCCCTTTCGGGGCTCTCTTTCTGGGGCTACTTTTTCATTAATTCATAAAAGGATAGGTCTAGGCTAAGGTTTCGGGCTTCCTGCTTCATAATTGCCTATTATTAGAAACCCCTTTTTCTAGTTCAATAACTAAGTTTTCATGCATTGATTTGATGCAAGAACTGTAACATAATAGACCCCAGATTGTGATTATTTCTGGCCATGAATTTCGATAATCATTTTTCAAAATAAAATTTTCACAAGAAAATCAGACAGTCGTTTAAAAACGTAGACATTAGTAATACTTTTACTAATTCTAAGCTCAGGTTTCGTACATCTATTCACCTAACTATATTGAAATCACGGCAATAATGATGCAAACCAACAGATAACAATTCCAAAGTGTCAACTGTCAAATCTTTTCGACTCGAGCTCAGCTAGCGAGCTAACTCAGCTCCGGGAAGCTCCATGAAACACCGCCGCCGCAGCGGCCGCGCCGGTGTTGAAGCTTCCCGGAGTTACTAGCGAGCTAGCTCAGCTCAGCTCAAATCAACTCACACACACTGCACAGCGGCAATGCACTGTATTGTATGCGTGTCAGTCACGGTGATTTTGTCTGATTTTCTTTACTTTGAAGAAATGATTATCAAAATTACGAAAACATCGCGAGAATAATCACAAAATAGGATTTAATTTCATACCTCTATTTATGGAAACTTTATAAAATAGCGGCAATCGTGAATTTGTGATGGAAATTGATTGCAGTTTTAGCGATGTTTAGTGGTCTAGGTTCCGCTAATAATATTAATCTACCAAAACAAAATCGACCACCAAAAACTCGACCCCTACGCTCCGTCTCGATCTCTCGCAACTGCGAAAATGTACCTGTTTTGGCGTACTTGCGTACGACATGGTAAGCCAGGTAAGGTATGGAATATGATTCAAGTTTTTTTACGACCGATTTTTGTGTATACAATTTTACACGGAGATTCAGCGCACACAATGAATACGAAGCTAGAAGAGAGCGCGCGGCCGCTCGTAATCGTTACGGGGGCGATTTGAGATCATTTCACTTTTTGATGTCGCCCCCGATATCGGATTTTGAGCCTATTTCAGGGGCTGTTTATGGTGTTTCCAGGGCGAATTCGCCCTCCGCCCCCGTGTATTATTTTGGCTGAACAATAGCCAGTTCAGGTATCAACATATAATTGTTGATATGTAGCTGGTCACACCCTCAGTCCCAAAGAGGCCAATCAAATTAAAAATCACCTGATAATACATTGAAATTTGAGTTTCACTATCTAAAATAATGCCAGTTGTTACAGAGGGCATCTTTTCCTTTATTGTAGGCAAATAGCCAGTTAACCTTCATATTTTCACATTTATTTGAATAGCCCAGTGTCAATGATATGTACAGATATTACTTAGGAGTTGCCTCTGATTATCCAGTTTTTAGATAAACAATGGATCTTGAGGTGAGGGGATTTTATTTTAATTCATCAGTTATGGCAACAAAATCTGAAGTACCGTAAATCTCCGTGTATAAGGCACACTTTTTTTCCGTCTGGAAAAATCAAAAGTCGGGGGTGCGCTGTATACACAGGTACAGGATATTTTAAGTTCTCAAAATGCTACTTTTTAGTGGTTACCAAAAATCTCTGTGTCTCAACATGAATTACATAATGCAAATAAAGAATAGGATCTACTATTTGTAGTTAAACTACGTTCCTAATTTGAAGGGAAGAGAGTTTTTTTTTTTGGTTTTTTTTTCAGTCTCGATAAATGATGCCCCTTCACAAAGCACTTTGCCGGCCGAATCTCTCCCGTGTCTCCAGCTCACTCACACGGGGGATATCGAATCACCACTCCAAAACTAGCCTGTCTAAATTTCGATTTGGACTCTGGAGGACAAATTTTTCTGTCATCTTTAGTTTTAAAAACAACATTGTTACTATTCTTTTTTACTTTGACTTTTTGACTGTAAAATGATAATAAATAAAAAGTCCTTCCCAATTCCCTGCATCATGGCTTTGGTTCCGAACGGGACCGCACGCTGAAATAAGAGCCGATTCAGTTGGTGTCGGCAAAAAAGCAAACCCAAAAGGAAAATAAAATTTTAAAAAAGAGCTTTACGGTACATTGTATTCAGTGAATAGTTTCCTACACCATGAAGCACTCTTACATACAAGTCTAAAATTCTGTGTGCAGTCATGTGGTGCATTTTGCAATACCAAGTTCCTGTTATGTTAATGTAGGATTTATTGCACAGTCTGCCCTGGCCAACCCACAGCAAGGGGGGATTCCCTACAAAGCAATGCAATGTACATTTACTATTCATGTACTTGTGTGTGTATATTCTGTGCATCTGATATACATGAAGTGCATTATGAATGCATATTGATATCATAAATACATATTCTTCATTTTCTGGTGATGGGTTTGTGTTTAATTTCTCAATTTGCGGTGTGGGGGGGGGGGGGGGGGGGGGGGGGGTAGTCCTGACCTGCGACACCTAGATCTGTTCACATACATAGAAGTAACCACATTGTCTGTGTAACCTACTTATAATACACAGTGCACATATTATTTCATAAATTTGCAAATCATGTTGGTCAATCGAGCATTTGTGTTGCATGCACACATATTGCATGTACATTCAATTTGGTTCTCTCCTATCAATAATGGTACCATCTATATTTGGATGTAAACTGCACTTAATGCTTTGAAGTCCTTTCAAGTGACAAATAGCCCTTTCTGCTCTATCTGAGACAGGGCAAAGTTACCCCATCTACATGTACATATATCATGCTATGGTTATTTAAGCACTGTTCTGAAATCTCAATGGTGAGGGCATATTGCTAAAATCCATTAGCTGATGAACACTACGCCAGAGCTCAAGGCCAAGTATTTATGCAGCATTTATGGAGTGTCACAATTTTGTGTCGTTTTATTGTAAACAGTAATGTTTACTGCACTGACATTTATTCCTTTTGATCTTTGATCATAAGTATTCATGAGAGTTATGACTCTGCGCTAGGTTTTAATATGCTCTATTGGGTTTGAACACATTTATTTCCATTTATTGAAATTGTGAATAATGTACATTAACTTGGAAACAGCGCATTGTACATGTACATGTATGTATGCCAATGGATTGTCTTTTGTAGACAGTGCCTTGTTCTGTATATTGAAAGGAACACTGCAAAATCGCTAAAATTGGGTGTGTCATTTTATTTATTGATATTCAATGTCATTCTTTTATTCTCTCTCTCTGCCTCTCTCTCTCTCTCTTTCTTTCTCTTTATCTTTATCTCTCTGTACTTCTCTATTTTCTCTGTTCTCTTTCTTTTTATGCTAAAATAATTGTGCGCAGATTTTTAATTGTGTTTAAAAAACCATAGTAAGCCTGCCAATCAATGCTTTCAAAATAATTGGCTTACATGTAAGTCTGCTCGGTAGCTGTCTCAAATTTTGGCTAAAATACTTAGCCAGAAGCATCAACTGAATACTGAAGTTGGCTAAGTATTTTATCTAAGCCGAAAAAACTGAGTAAAATACTCCTATTTCTGACTCAGGAATTGAGTGGAATACCGGCCCAGGTGCTTACCTTCAATCCCAATGTAAGATACACTGGTACCATGTTGACCATGATGTGTTATCTTTTTCTTGCAGGTGCATGAACTGACCAACAGATCCGAAGATGAGATCATGGTGGCACTCCACGACAGTAATTACGACACAGAACAAGCCATCATTCTTCTGCTCGAGAGAGAGGAAGGAAATCAGGTACGTCAGCAAGCAACAATGTCTAGTTCTCAGTAATTCATTTAACTTAACTTTCTGCAATCAAAAGTTTTTAGCCTTGCTATCGCAATATCTAAACATGGTGATGTTATTATAGGAAGATGATCCAATTAAATTTCTGGGCTAGTAGGTCAAGATCATAGTCGTCTGTTGACATTTGATTATAGGCTTTTTTGTTTTCAATGTGATATATCACAGATAAATCCTTCTACTTCCTTAGGGTAGAGGATATATTGCTATCATGTTTTATAACTTGTTATTCAAAATTATTGCTTAAATGTTTATTTGACCGACTAGGTGGCGGACCAGTCCCTAATAAGGTTTTCAAGATGCTTCCATGTGCCAAATTTATTTTGTTACTTAAATGTAAGAACCAGAGATATTCTTCTTGTCTTTGCAGAAGGATGAATGGGAAACCATCAGTAAGAAGAGCAAAGTTCGTGGAATGGCACCATCGATGCGTAGCACAGATTCATTCAACAATCACCAAGACAAAGACCACAAGAATCATGACGACGATCGCAGAGACAGGGGCGGGCGGGGCCGTAACCGTGACAACAGAGATAGCAGAGACGGGCATGACGGGAGAGGAGATAGAGGAGACAGAGAGGGAAGCTACAGTAGGGGACGAGGAAGAGGAGGGAGGGGTAACCTTCCACCCAGAATGACCAGAGGTAAGTCTTTAAGCTTATCTTAAGCTCAGGGGAGTGTTTCACAAAGACTTTGTGCATTAGCTGTTTATGTGACATCTGATGTTAGAAGACCCCTTGATGCTCAAGGATATCATACAGAAGTGCTAGTAGATGTGATCAGTTAACAATTTTAACCTTAGGTCAGTTTTTTAAAAGGTGTTATTGTTAGTAATCTATGTTGCATCTGCATTCAACTGCGCCTTTATCATATTCTTGTGATGTTGAATCTGGGCCCTGTTTCATAAAACTTGTTATCAATATCAAATGCTAAATTTATATGACAAATTTGCTCTCAACCAATCAAATGCCATGATTTCAGTAGCTTATAACAGTTATTGTCACTTGTTATTGATAATAAGTTTCATGAAACAGGGTCCTGGTAGTTTATTGCCTCAGGGATTACCTTGAACATGAAAGCAAGTAAGTGGTTGACATTCAAGGATTAAAATAGATTTTGTCACCCTGTGATTGAGGATTAACGGTTCAAGATGTTTCTTTCGTTTCTTACAGGTCGAGGAAGGGATAGGGAGAACGACTATGATCGAGATCGTAATGATCGTAACGAGTCAGGTCGTGGGCGTGGCAGACGGAATGCAGGTACTGTACAGAGGACATTAGCAATTCTTGAGTCACTGTATTTCTTACTCCACTTCTCTATATTTCTCCAGTACAGTTGTGGTAGTCAGATGATCTCTTTCTGTTAACTTAGATATCTTGTTGAATTTGACGAAAAAATTGTACTACCGGTTAGTAATCTGATTCTCTCATTTTCATGAGACAATTTGATGAAGGTAAACTAAGAAAAAAAAATTAAAATTATGCAACGACGAGAACGAGGCAAAATTTCCTACTTCTTATGTATGCACTTCATATTGGTTAAAAGCTTATCCTGTACATGAATGGCTGAAAAACTATTCACCTGATTTAAAATGAATGTTATTACTAGTTAATTACACTAGAGTGTCCTGTAGCATATTTTAAGACTTTTTAGTTGTAAACTACAAACAATTGCGATCAAGTCTTAATGGCCTTTTTCTTGGCAAGAAAATTGATAATCAGACTGCTTCTGAAAATCGTTGCCTGTCTGCAAATGTTATGTAACCTTATAATACATTTTCCTCAGATGAGGAAGATGAAAAGGAGTGAGAGTATTGCGTTACATATCTTTTCAACCTCTTGCTTGTTTATCTTTTCAGAAATGAACGGTCCATCTCGGCGATTAAATCGCGGCGGAGGTGGTGGTGGTGGTGGTGGTGCTGGCGGTGGTGCTCCTCAAAGGTCATTCACAAATTCTAAATTTGGGTAAGTTCACTCTCTCGCTGTATGTTCAATACTGTCAATGTGTGATTGTGTTAAGATATTGAGTGCAGGTTTCATTACGATGGTTGACACCTTTAGGAATTAGTTCTGTAAATCATCCAAAAGGTCAAAAAATCTCTTTGTGTTAATTTAGATTTCTTGTTGAATTTGAAGAAAAAATTGTACGACCAGTTAGGAATCTAAACTTCAACCTGTGACAGTATCAAGATCAGCATTTTAGACACCTTCCCAAACAGGATCTGGAAAAGCGATGTCAAAGTCAGCCACCAGAAGATGCCGGATGATTCGTGAAGACCAACACAGCTTTTGCATGACAGTTTCTTTTACAAAGAATCCAGTGTTAACATATTGTCTCTTTAAGAGCCAAAAGGACATTAACACCGTTCTAGCTCTAAATAGATGATACACTCTAGTAACAAAGGCACATGTTTAAGATGTTAGATTGTACCTTTATAAGAATTTCCTAATTGGATTCTACTTTGTTTTTCTCTGTTTCAGGACTTACCAAGAAGAAGACGCGTTCAAGTCCACAGATAACGTTTGGAGGAATCCTCCTTCAACGGATTGTAAGTTGGACCATCTACAGTGTATGTTTGTGTGGTAGAAGGATTCCTATGAAATGATACATGCCTATCATATCAGTAAGATAGGAACTGCAAGCTCATGCCAGCTGCCAAATCCAGAATTGTAGAAAATCTTTTATCTTTTCTGAGAATGTAGGCTTGGCATTTATCAGCAAATGTGGCAAAAAGAAGGAAAAAACGAAGAAATTACTTTCAAAGGGATATCTCTTCAAGTTAGTTCATGATATGAAAGTGACAGAATGGATTTTACGATTTTACTTGATGTTATCTACATGTTATCTACATGTTATTTGCATGTAGAGGTATATGCTGTATTTTGTTCAAGACATGTTGTTGTATGCCTTGCATTTACCAGTCATTTGGTTTTGTCAAGGATATTGTGTTTCCTGTGTTCAGGTATGATTAGTAAAGTGATGTTTTAACCCATCGCCTACTGGAACCTGGTGGCTCGTTGATTAAGTCTATGTGAAATAGAGAATTCAGCATTCAGACGGTTAAAAGAAAATGTATGATCATCCTTCATGACTTATTTTGTTTCCTATATCTTACAGCTTGGGATAATGCAGCGAATTCCAACGCCCAGCCCACTAAGACAGGAGAGTGGGGTACAGAGGATTGGGGGGCTGAGGATTGGACTGGGGATGTAAGTAACATCTCTTACCATGCTTAAATCTAAGCTTAGCTTAGCTTAATCCCTTTGTGTAATCCTTGGTCAAGTGAAGAATAGTCACGCTTTCCATTTCGAAACATGTATCAAGAGAATTCGACTTTGATTGACTTTGAAATGTGAAAATTACCTGAGAGTCATCGGCATTATTTCCCTTAGGTTAATAATAATTTGTATCATGTTTTAAACTCTGTGATCATCCTCCTGAATAAATATTGCAAATATCCATGCTTGACCTCTTTTTTCTCATGTTATAACTTATGAATTTACTTTGTGAATGCAAAAGGTATAAAGATAAATCCGACATTTCAGTTATTCCTGCTACCGAAACGCACATCTCATTGGAATTAGAAAATGTTAATCATACAAAGTCGGACCATATTCATAAATTTGTAGAAATATTGACTTTCCTCACTTCTGTAATATTTACCATAAAGTGGTGTTTTGATTTAATACAAATTATAATACCATCTTTATCTTTGCCTTCCTTCTGCAGCTGGCTGAAAGTCAAGTATTCACAGCAACCAATCCTGTCCCGCCCATGCCCCTGGATCCCATCTCCGCAACGCCCCCATCCCAGATGCAAGCACCCGTAGGTCAGCCCCCATCATCGGGTCTCTCTAACCAAGTCATGCCCCAGCAGCAGCAACACTCCATGGATGTACAGTCCTCGTTAGCCGGTCCACCCGGGATGTCCGGCGGCGGCGGTGGGATGCCAGCCGGTGGAAGCAGGCAACCGGTAGGGGGAAACATCGGACAGTCACCTGCTGGTAACATAGGGCAACCTCGCGCTGGCAACATAGGTCAACAACATCCTGCTGGTATGATGCAAGGGATGGTGGGACAACCCCAAGGGGGTATGCCACCGGGTATGCCTCCAGGTATGCCTCCCAGTAGCATGCCTGGTGGTGGTGGTATGTCTGCGGGAAGCATTGGTCAGCCGCCTGGTGTTATGGCTGTAGGTGGATCTGTGATTGGACAAGGAGGAATGAATGCTAACATGCAGGGTAACACCACCATGCCTGATATGAGCAGAAGGTGAGTCAAACTGGGAGAATATTTTACCCTTCCTTTTCATGATTAAAAGGAAATGAATATGTGTAAATGCATGGCACTTGTTCCTTAAAAAAAGTAATCTTTAACACTAAGAATCTTTGGCTAAATGCTATGAGTGTGACAAAGGTCTGTTCTGGTAAATTGTGTTCTTAGGTGATTCCTATTGTCTACGTTATATTTCCAACCAGGCATTTAATCAACATTGATTTCTGACAGCACGAATGTTAATTTCTGGTTGGTCGAGTTCTGTTGAATACTCTTTTTTTTCCCTTAATGGTACCTGAGCTCAAGTCATTGTCAGATTGGACTCCCAGGGGCGTGTTTCACAAAGACTTAGGTCGACTTTAAGTTGGACTTTTAATATGGCAGCCACTCATGCCACTGTTTGCTCTCACCATTTACAGGCATTTGTCTCTCAAGGGACGTACAAATCATGGTCACAAGTCTACAGAATTTTTATTTTTTGATAATTCATTATTGGAAAAAATATTATCTAAAGATCATAATGGTGAAAGCAAACGGTGGCATGAACGGCCTGCCATATTTCAGTCCAACGCAAAGTCGATCTTAGTCTTTGTAAAACCCTCTCCTGGACCCATTGACATGAGCACTGTAGATTAAACAAAATAATACTGTCATGAAGCATATTTTCTCTTCTCCCAATGTGCTTTATACAGCATTGACCTTGCAGCGTTGTTTGGCAAGCCTGTCCAGGCCCCTGTAACTTCCCACGGAGTGAGTGATCCAGCGGCCGGTGGGAGAGATAGCAGCAGTGTCTTCAGCCAGTTCAGAGACCCAAGCAAAGCTCAGAACATGAACTCTATGGCAGAACAACAGAGCAAACAAGTACAGGTCAGTGTTGCAAAATCACTGTTTGGTGTCTTCAATACAGGCAGCATGGTATAGTGGGGAAACCGTGATAGGGTGAAATATCCTCTAGAGCTTGATTTTGCTACAGGGTACTTTTCAATCTTGATGACAATATTATATTACTTTTTTATTTTGATGCTTGTATTATAATGTTAATATCAGGTGATTTTGTTTACTTTGTAAAGGAAAAATATTGGCCTTCAGCTGCATGTCATGTGTTGTTACGATACCAAACCAATTCAATCCAAGTTTCCTTACGTGAGAAAAAAAGAGAGAGAGATACTGATTTGGCAAAATAGGAGGAAATGTAGTCAAATAATAGAATATTTGGGTGTTTGGAAGTCAATATCATCAATGAGTATCATAATGCTCACATGTGGTATCTGTGAAATTTGCCTTGAGAAAGAAGACACTGTGAGGGTCCACTTGGCTTGAGTAATCTCTTTTACATGTGAGTGGGTTATCAACCATACAAACCAGTCATGGAGATGGGAGGTTTGTTCCTTACACCAAATGCATTCCTGGGTTCATCTGTACAAGGGTGTTTGGCGTAGGCTCCAATAGATAAAATGGCTTTCATCAAGACTTCTACAGTCAAACCGGTCTATAGCTACCGCCCAAGGGAAACACAAAAAGTGGTCTTTGTAGACAGGTTCCTTTAGTACATGTTTCAATGAGTAATCCTTTTCAGGGGAAAAAAAATATGTGGTCTTTGTAGACAGGTGGTCACTAAAGCTCCAAGTAAATGAAATGGCTATCATCAAGACTTCTACAGTCAAACCTGTCAAAAGGGACCGCCCAAGGGAAACACAAAATGTGGTCTTTGTAGACAGGTGGTCACTAAAGCAGGTTTGACTGTATCATGGAACACAGTTGTGACAGGATTAGAATATCCAAACATGGAGCATGTCCAAAAATGTTTATATTTCCTTCCTCTCTTCTTCTAGATGGGTATGGACCAATCACAAGGAGGACAGCTACCGCCCTCGTCAAGAGCCCCCGCGCAATCAAGGCCAACCCGTAAGAAGCTGCCCCCTCCCTCTACCAAGATCCCTGCATCAGCGGTAGAGATGCCCAACTCGGCCCGTGGTCTGGGCGCTCTGGACGTCCAGTTTGGAGCCATGGACATCACTATGGATCCAGCAGTGTCTGACTTTGGGCTGTCCCAATCCAGCTCGATGCCTTCATCAATGTCGTCCACGCTCTCAACGACCGGTGGACTTTCCAATAGTGCTTTCAGGTAAGCCATCTATCATCGGCTTACACTTATTAGAAGAACACCATATCGAGGGCTCAGTGACACGAAGACGGAACTCCATTTTAAAGATAGAGGTCCACTTGGGCCTTAAGGAGTTAAGTCTATGTTTCACTAGCCATTGACTTTAATGGGATGTTGGGAGTTCATTTTTCGGAACATTTTGATATCAATACTCATTTTGGCAAAATATGGAGTTCCGTCGTTGTGTCACTGAACCCTCAATATGAAAGACCCTTATTTCCTTGTGTTGTATTACAGACCTTTGCAGTCTGGAAACAGAACTGTTAAACCCTGTTGAAGAAATAAAAAGAATTGTCAAAGAAATCTTATCAGCAAAATGTTGGACAGAAATTCTTCACAGGTCAAAAAGTTTTAAAGTTGCTGAATATATTTTCTGTTGTACAAAACTTACCATTGATGGTAACTTTGCCACCAATGTTAACTACCATGGAAACCTTGATTTTGATTGGCTGTTAAGCCCTGTTACCATGGTAGTTGCCATTGATGGCAAAGTTACAATCAATGTTAAGTTTTGTGCAACAGGGCCCTGGACAATAATGGGATTGCTACTTCATTCCAACGTTTACTATATTCCTCCAATGTTTCCTTCCTTTATAGTGTTAACAGTCCAGGGACCAGTGCAAACCATATGTCATACAGCAAGAGTAATGAACCCTCCTACCCTGTATCAACGGGCATGAATCCAGTGGGGATGAACACAAATACAGCAGCACACACGGCGCACTCTAGTATCTCGCAACAACAGTCCTTGGATCCTTCGCAACAAAGAGGACCACCACACTACGGGCAGAGTGCTCAGCAGAAACAGGTATGGTCGGTCATATGGATTCCTCTGCCAGTTTGTTTGAAATTCCATTCTAGCTGGGGTGTTTTATGCCTCCGTTACGAAGTAGCCGGAGGCATTATGTTTTCGGGTTGCCCGTCCGTATGTCCCGTTCTTGTGATAATCGCGTTATCTCAAGAACCAATTTAAGGATTCCTGCCAAACAATGGGTCATGTATGTACATGTATCTTGCAGAGCTAATGATCTGATTAGATTTTGGGGTCATGAATGTCAAAGGTCACAGGGTTCATTAATTATGCAAAAATAGCTTGTGATCACATTATCATTAGAACAGATGGACAGATTACAATCAAACTCAGGACATATATGTATCTTGCAGAGCTAATGAACTGATTAGATTTGGGGGTCACACGCCTCATTATGTATGCAAAAATATCTCGTGAACGCATTCTCATTAGAAATGACAGATGGATTACTATCAAACTCAGAAGATTATATATCTTGCAGAGGCAATGAACTGATTAAATTTTAGGGTCATGACGTCAAAGATCAAAGAGTCATACACGTATATGAAAAATGGCTTGTAATAACGATATTCTGAGAAACTGTTAATGGATTACAATCAAACTTGAATCTTATGAATTGCTTCTGTTTTGGTTTGTAAAATCGCTCTATGGCGGAGGCATCATTTTGTTTCATCTAGTTTCTCATGTTTTTAATTGGCTGAAATGATGTTTGATGACTAATACTTTCGTTCTTCAGAACATATTCTGGTGACATCTCTATAAAGTCCCTGATCAGCCACACATTGTATGTTTTATTCATTGACATATCATCTCTACACCATTATTGTATATGGTTAATCTAGATGTAGTTCTAGAGTGTCCATCTAGTCCATCATTCAGTTCAAATGGGAATCTTCATGTATTATCTTAATCAGCAGACTAACAGCATAGTAATTAATCTCCACAAAAATAATAGCTATTCTAAGATAGGATAAGTGGTAACCCCTTATATATAGGCTGTTAAACTTGATGTTTAGACAAAAAAACCTGACAATAGTTAAATAGATATGAGGTAATTTTCTAGAATTTTGTTCTTGTCACTTGCGCTTTGTGAAAGAAAAATGATTCACTGCAACAAATCGTTAAATAAAAATTCAAGTAGATACTTGGTCTTGATATGAATTATCTGAATCAATTGTTTTTAAAAACAATAGTTCTGTTATGAAGTAAAATATATTATGCCTTTGTTTGTTCTGTTTTTTCTATTTTAGATGACACCAGATCCTATTCCTCTACCAAACCAAAATGATATGAAGACCAACGCATACCTCGCATCACAGAAACCCTCCTCAGTACAATCATTAGAAAGTAAGTAGAAAAGGAGTAATCTTGTCTAAGCAAACCTTCAAGTCATGACGTGCATTGAAGACCAACATGATGTTAAAACTTGTTTCAACTTTCGTTCTACTGAACTCTGATGATTCTTTTGGAAATACTGATTGGTCTTCATGTCAGTCATAATCTTGATAACGAGCATACCAATTAAAGCTGTTCTTAAATTGCTTCTCAGGCCTCGTATATTAATGCACTTGTCATTTGTAAGACGCACCTCTTGACCCCCGGGAATGGTGCGTCATGGTTGCGTCATGTTCCCAAAAATCGCGACGCACAGTACCGTCATGGCCGCAAAATGTCCGTCACAATACTGACCCTTATGTGCGTCATAGTAAGTCACTTTACCACGTTGCGTCATTTGGTGTGTCAATGGGACCGTCACTTTCTCCAAGCAGAAGTGTTTCTCAAATGTGCGTCATTGGCTAGTCATTTTCTAGTCATTTTCATGAAATGGTGTGTCATATGTTTGACTCAAATGTGCGTCGATGGAATGTAATGGTGTGTCACTTTCTGTGACGGAAGGTGCGTCATGGTATCAAAATGTACGACTCACAATGACGCACCATTCCCGGGGGTCAAGAGGTGCGTCTTACAAATGACAAGTGCATAAAGCAGTCAATATGTCTTTTATATACCGAATTGACACAAGAATTGTTACGTTATCGTTTTCTTGAGTAAAGATTGGTTAAAACATCACAGAAAATCTGAGACACTCTCTGTTAATCTTCGCTGGAATGCTACAATCGGAATCTTGCGGGAATCTCACTCATGAGCTATTAACCGGTACTGGCATTGTTCGTTTCCTTACGGGAATGGCTAAAGTCATGACTCCAATTTTGACCGATCAGATGGCGAGATTTCTAAAGAGAGGTATATTTTCATATTTCTTTGTAGATAAAGACAAGACGTCATCCCAGTTGTCCCAGCTTGCCAGTCTCTCATCCTCATCAGGATTTGGACTCTCAACGAGTCAGTCTATCGGTGGAAACAGACAGGTATATACCAAATCCATTCTTTTTTTGTGACATCTTTGTGTTACATTTTTTCCCTCAGCTACATGAACTATTTGATATTAAAGTGATTTTTCAGTATTTTATTTGCTCCATATTTCCCCTTTTATTTCGACCGAAAAACATGCTATATACACTAATCTTTTATTGTCGTTGTAAAACTTGTTCACTTGTTGCCGAGTTCAAATGAATTTGATTGATCATTTGTTACTGTTCAATTTTTTCCACAGATCCTGAGGTTCGTATGGAGTCAGTTTTGCAATCACTAAATAGTCAACATAATTTCATTTTGTTGATAGAGGTACAACATTATTAAGAGTTTGTATACCAATAGAATGGGGTAGGTTCAATAAACATTGATAAATGAAAATCTATGAATATGGGATTTCATAGTGATATGTTTCGTTGTTGTCATGAAGGTACCCAATTCGTACGGTTCACCAGGCATGTCCGGAACATCCAACATCCCCGCATCGTCCAACTCCCAATACCAGACATCGGACCTATCCAGTGCATTCTCAACCCCCATGGGGTCCTCAGGCCTTTCATCAGGAGGGCTATCCTCCGGTCCGAGCACCATCGGTTACTCCTCACCGTCTCAGGCAGCAGGCAGCCTGAGCAGCGGGGGCGGCGGAACGAGTGGTGGTCCAGGAGGTGGTATGTCCGGTTCTGGTCATATGTCCAGCGGGTTAAGTGCAAGCAGCAGTGTGTCGCAGGCGACTACCACGTTGTCCAGTTCCAAGCTGGCTGGTCTAGATACCAGGCAGGGACAGGTGAGTTATAATGACCTTTAAACCCCCCCCCCCCCCCCCCAAGTCATGTAAATGTGTCTGTAGAGAAGCAGAAACTATTTAACTGAATTCTGAAGCCTTTGAAAATGATTCCTTCTTAGTCCCCTTTCATACTTGGGGTCAGAACCTAACAGCCATTTTAAGGTTCCTTGTCTAACAGTATTGTCCATTCTGGCCATTTCTAGTACACATAGCCTTTTAAGCCATGTGTCGAAAAGGAAAGGTAGGATTATCAAGCCTTTCATTAACAAAGATTGCTTCAGGGCCAGTACTCAACTCAATACTTAGCTCAGAAATAGGAGAAAATACTTTGCCAACTTCGGTATTGAGTAGATGTTTCTCGCTAAGTATTGTACCCTAAATTTTAGACAGCTCCCTAGCAGACTTGAGCCGATTATTTTGGAAGCATTGATTGGCAGGCTAATAGTTTTTATAGGCAGTCATCATATGCTGCGCACAATTATATTATAGTCAAAGTTAACTTTAACAAATTATCGAATTGAATACAGGCCCAGGATTCTTGGAAATAAGTGCTGCATTGTGGGCCTGAAATTTTAACAGGACTCCAAATAAATATGCTGTTATTAAATTGTCTCATTGAGAAAGATGTGTGTTTGATATTCCCCTGATAGAGTGATTTTGATACCTCTGGCATGATTTTGGAAGAATCGTTGCAAATCTCATGCAAGTTCATTAAAAGTCAGGCCTCATTCTTAAATGCATTTTCGGTTGTATTTTGTTCTTCCAGTCATTAGGGTCCAGTAATCTTGTATCGGGAAATCTCAACAATTCATCGTTAGGGTACACAACGACCACGGCGGGACTTACGGGATCAAAATCAGTTTCACAGGGATCAGGTAAGAAAGCTAGGTCAAAGGTTCCAACATCGAGATTGACTTTTGGTCATATTGTCACATATTCCTGTCTCAGCTAAAAACACAAGTTATTTATGCTCAAGGGATTTGCATTGGGGAGATGGGAGTTGGTCTGGCGGCATGTTCACTTGGTCAGCTCTCAGTCTTGGTCTATAAACTGGCTCAGGTGACCCTTGTTCGAAACTGAGTCACGTCTTTCAGATGGTGATGTTAAGGGCGGTCCCCAGACGTAAATAATCATATCTGATTGATACATGTCTGTAAAAACCCAATTACACCTGAACACACAGGCTCATGTTAAGGCATTTCTCAATACCCAATACTCTATAAGGAAATATCATGGAGAAAAGGAAGTAATCTTGTCTAAGAAAACCGTCTAGTCGTGATGTGCATTGAAGACCAACATGATGTTAAAACTTTTTTTCAACTTTCGTTCTACTGAATTCTGATGATTCTTTTGGAAATACTGATTGGTCTTCATGTCAGTCATAATCTCGATAACAAGCTTACTGATTAAAGATGTCAAGCTGTGCAAGGAGACGAGTTTACTGCTCTTTACAAAGCTGCCTTTGATGATGTCGCATTCATTAAACATGCGCTTGTTTAGTGGACAAAATAATATAATTGATTTTAAGTTATCGACAATGTATTTCCAAGATGCAGTAAAAACATTGTTCTGGTCACTGAGCAGTTACCTGACTTAGTTCAGCATTGTTTTTTAATCCCAAAAGCCCTGTAAATACATCAGAAATTCTCATGATCCTTATGTCTCTGTAGAATTCTTCTAGAAAACATTCAGAAAAAGAGTGAGAGTAGGTTCAATGTTTCTGTGTTTTCTCTCGTATTTGGCATAAATTCACATTTGTTGTTAAAGGTACTATGTCCCATTCGCAGCCAACATCAAATTCTGTAGAACTTTGCAGAAATTATGAATATGTCACGTATGTCCTATCTGTGCAATTTAAACTTTAGCAGTGTCCCATTATTCAAATTGTGCAAGGAAACCCGTTTACTTTCTAGACTTCACTGTCGGACACTATTGAGTGACCGACTGACTTTTTTTTGCTTTGGTAATAACATACATAAAATGAGCTGTAAAGGGTACATGAGCATTTGTCTACATCAATAACCCAATTCTTGTAATGGCCAAAATTGAATTGATTGAGTCTTTGCACAGCACAAAACCGACAACTATTCGGTACAAGGGTCTGAAAATCGAACTATAACTTAGGTGATTGCAATCACTTATGTTGATTCAACAACTAATGGTCGTTATTTTCCCACAAAAAGACTTTTTCAAGCTCTTTCGTTTTGAGGGAAGTTCTAAGTAAGTACTGTCTTTCAAATGCCATTGGAATTGGACCTTTTCATAATTTTGGCCCGCAAATGGGACATAGTAGAGATTAATAACTTTTCTTTTCCTTTTTCTTGTTTAGCCAAACAGCTACCGAACTTGCCACCAGGGATGCCCTTCATGTACCATCCAAACCTCATTGGTGCAGGATTCCCACTCGTCAATCCTATTGTAAGTTTATCCCACTCTCCTAATCATTAAAGGGATTGGGTATCTTTGCCTCAGATTCTGAACACAATCCTGGACTTCGCTCTTGCTGTAATCATAATTATAAACCTTTAGGTCGGTCAGGAATCCCATGACTTTTATAAGCTGATGGCCTGTCTGATTATCAAGATATTCATGATTGAAATTCAATTTCAAAAACTGTTTTCCCAACTTTTTTTATAACACTACAGTCTAGTGGCGAAAATTAGTATGGTAAAACCGGGCACTCAAAGATTTTTACTGATGGCTGAATAAGCCCTTATGACCTATGCATTTATGAGATGTTTCTAATGAAGCAAAAACAGTGCTTGCCATTCATCAGCATTTAGCATAATCTACAAAACCACATAAATTGATGTACTGTACATGTGTGCTAAAATGCACTATTTTCTCAATGACAATAATTAATATTTATCTATATCATGCCAGGTAAAAAATAATACACCTAGAAACTGACACAGATACTGGAGTAAAAAGGAAATATGAAATGTTACCATGGTACACTTCTTTCAGTAATTTTGATCATTCTCTCCTTTTGACCGTACAGCCAACACACCAACCGTACATGTATGAAGATTTCCAAATGCAAATGGGAAGATTACCCATGGTGAGTACTACTCTGCTCGTGATCATTTTATTTCAAACACTGCATCTTGATAAAGAGTTTCTCTAATTTGGGTCTTCTCTCTCTCTCTCTCTCTCTCTCTCTCTCTCTCTCTCTTTCCCTCTTTTTTCAGATTGGCTGATACGATTTTCAATGACTAATACTTTTGTTCTTCTGAATATATTCTGGTGATATATTCTATACAGTCATAATAACATCCTATGTACTAGTGATTAGGTATTCTGACTATTTCAAGTCATTATTACAATAACGATGATTGATTGTCAGTTTGGCGAGATGATGTGAAGTTGGGATTAAGTATATTTCTTTTTTTTTAATTTGTAGAAAAGACTGTTCATTTCAGATTCAATTGAATGTTTTATTCGAGACATGACATTACAAGATAGATGATCATAATGTCCGATATTTTGAGGTGCCAAAATGATAATTACAATTTGCTTGCTAACTCAACAGTTTGGAAAGAAAACAAACAGCAGAAAAATATCAAATAAGGTTTACATTACCAGAGTTTGTGAGAGTTAAAGGCTAACACAAGATCATAATTTCTTATTCAGCCATTCCAGCAGCTGGCTACGACAACATTGAACACGGGTCGGGATACAAACTCGCTAGGTAACACGCCATACTCTGTCACGGAGGCTAGTAAGTTTCCAAGAAATGATGCTGCTTCACCTGTAGCTTCGTCCCTCTCAACCCAACAACATCAACAAACAGCTGGCTCAGCGTTGGGTAAATATTCTGTTCGTCGAGTTGCGTCTTTCTGTGCATGTGCTTCTGCCATCAATCGTTTGATGATGTGTGTTTCTTTGAGTGAGAACTCTGCCCCATCTATGAGGAATGCCCATCGGCCATTGCTATTTCATCATTAGCGTTAAACGAGTCGTCGCATTCCTTTTACCAGTTAAATATTTTGATAGTGACTACATTGTCGTACGTCTTTGCTATAAATGCAAGGCTCAATATCAGGATTCTTGTGCCTGTATAATACACAACTTGTACTTGTATTTAGTACTCCGCCCTTATAGTTTGTGTGCCACAGTTGGTAAAAGAAAAATTAAATCCTGACAAAAACTCAATATTCAAGGATAATCTGATTATTTTCGCATGTTTTAATGTCCCGTCATTTAATTCATGATTTACAATCTTCGATAACTTTAAGTTTGCTAATGCGTACTTTTGTCTGCTTTTTGTATTTTTGCAGTTGGGAATAAAGTGACAAAAGTTTTTGTTCGCTTTTTTGACTCTTTACACATTCAACAATTTATGAGAAATCTTTGAAAGGGACAGCGAACAATTGCTGAGATACCATTTTCTGATGTAGGAACTCTAAATCCTGATATTTCATGTGCTCTTTCTTTTCCTTCATGTTTTAATTGGCTGAAATGATGTTTGATGACTAATACTTTCGTTCTTCAGAATATATTCTGGTGACATCTTTTTTAAAGTCCCTGATCAGCCACATATTGAACATTTTATTTACCTACATAGCATTTCTACATCATTATTGTACATGGTTACAAGGGTAAACCAGTATCTACTGAGAACCCTACTCGATACATACACGTCGTTGCTAGTGAAAAATATCTTGAAATCCAATCTAAACTGATTTTATGTCCTTGTCATTGCCAGCCGGTCAAGGAGCGCATCACCAGACGCAAACCCAACAGCAGACGCCTTTCTTGAACACCACGCTGCCGCCAGGGTATCCAGGTTACAGCACTCTACCTTACTACGCAGCAGGACCAGGACTAATGCCTCCTGGTCTTCAGTATCCTGCGGTCTTCCCTGCTGTAAGTAGTGTAAGTGCTGTGCTTCCTAATCTTTCATTCAGTCAATACTTATTACTTAAAGCCTGTCTGACCTACTTGTAGCTACTAGCGCCCTCTATATAGCAAACAATGCCTAATCGGTGACCGCTGGTCCCCCATGATCCCCTTTTTCTTATGTTAATTGAGAGCTGATTTGATGAGATAACCACTTGTCACTGACCACGCTGGGTGGTCTATTCCCTCCTGGTCAAACTAGTGCAGACAGGCTTTAAAGGACAATCCAACCCTTGGAATAAGTTTGTTTGAAGGAAAGCAGAAATATCACAGAAACAAACAGACTGTAGGAAGGTAATGAAGTGTACCATTTTGGTTTTCTCATGTTTTAATTGGCTGAAATGATGTTTGATGACTAATACTTTCGTTCTTCAGAATTATTCTGGTGATATCTTTTTTAAAGTCCCTGATCAGCCAATATTGAATGTTTTATTTACCTAAATAGCATTTTATATGTTCTATGATTAATCAGGAAGCCACTCTAGAGTGTGTTGTAATTATAATTGGGTTTCTCCCATCATTCTACTGAGTTATCTCTTGTTACTGAGTTCTTCTAATTCCCTTGTAATCGAACTAATAATAAGAATTAAAAAGAAATTAATGTTTGCAATATGAGATCATTGTTTATTAAAAGGAAAACAAAGGAAAACAAATCAATGGCATTCAGGGAAACTCCCTCCCATAGTGCAGTCTTTATAGACATGTAGTTTTTCTATGACGGTTTCCACCAAATTAAGTTTGATTGCATCATCCTTTGTATTTCCCTTGTAGGTGCAGCCAACCGGCCGAGCCCAAACAGGAACGACGCCCCATTCTGCCTTCCAGCAGAGTGGATACACACAACCAGCGTCGCATAATGCTTATGGTACAGGTAAGATCAACCTCGCGCAAGCCCCGTTCAGAAATGACACTGACAGTAAACCGCTTCAAAATCTGCACCTCCAAACATTTGGGAGAGTTACTGGTAGCAAGAGGCAATAAGTTAAGCATTGAAATACAAGCTGGAAACAATGAACTGTGTGCATAGTCCTTGATCTGGTATTATAACATGCAGACTTGTGAAGCACACAATATTTTTAAATTTCCTACGCGGGTGTTTTGAGGTGGTTTCTTATCTTATGTCTTAACTCATGGTCTATATTGGGACGGGCAAGGAATGGTAATCATTTCAGTATTTCACCTCAGTACAACTTCACTTGTGATTCATTAGCTGGTATTTGTATGTAACTGCACTAACTGTAGCCCAGGGACTGCACTCTCACGTAATGACTTCAGATTGTCCATCAATGGATGGATGGACATAGATGAAAGTGTAGCTAAACGATGTGAACATTTCATTTTGTAATATAATTTTTCTGCAGTATCTTGTAGTATTAGTACCTTGTGGTGTACAATTTTGGTTTTTCTCATGTTTTAATTGGCTGAAATGATGTTTGATGACTAATACTTTCGTTCTTCAGAATATATTCTGGTGACATCTTTTTTAAAGTCCCTGATCAGCCACATATTTAATGTTTTATTCACCGACATAGCATCTCTACATCATTATTGTATATGGTTAATCAGAATGCAACTATATAGGGTGTTGTAATTAGGATTGGGTTTCTATCATTCTATAGAGTGGTGAAGTGCGACGTCATCAAAAATCTATTTTTAGAATTTCTCAATTTTTTCTTCATATTCCGAAAGAACATCAAAAATAATGTCCAAATGTCGAAAACCAATTGAATATGTGCAGGGCTCTGATCAAGGGCACAAAAGTGTTACATATGAGGTGAATTTTAAAAGTCAATTATAGACTGTGGCAACATTATTTTTGTAATCTGCAAACATTATGCAACACATAGCTAAAAAATCAGACCTTAACAAATTGCCGTTAAGCGGCAATCAGTAGCCAAATATCACATCATCAAAAATGTTACGTACATAACTCGGTGTCCACTTCATGCTGATATTTCTCTTATATTTTAAATTTTTCTTAACAAAGTACATGAGATGTTAAAACATACCCTAAACAAAACTTAAAACCATTGCCATATCAACTTTTTTCAATTTAGTTATTAGAATTTGGCCAAAACAAATATGGACACCGAGTTATGTACAGTACATCTTATTCTCTAGATGCTTTCTCTTTGCCTTATTGTCAGATATGGTTTTGTATTAGTCTAATATCGACTTCAATTGAAGGAATGATGTGTTTCCTGAATGAAACATAATTTGCAATGTGTAAATAGTTTGTAAATTACTATTTCAGGACTGAAATGTAAGATTTCTGTACTTAATCGTACATAACTGTGGACACCAAAAGTAAGTAGTTTTACATTCAAATTATAACTTCTTGTTCCTTAAATTCAATAAATGTTTGTTTAAATGAAAATGCAGAAGGGTGCAATTCATGCTGACAGAAATAAATTGATTCATTTATGATAATTTATTTCAAATTGTGAGTGGTAGTAACGTACATAACTCGGTGTCTTTTCATAACGGTGTCTTAGTTATGTACATGACATGAAAAAGCTCAAACTGCAATATTTTGTAATATTCTTCTCACCAAATCAGACGTGTGTATGTCTTATACATGGTTTACTACCTTACCATAACAAATAACTAAATACAGGTGGTCTTATTGAAGAAAAAAAAACATGGTGTACGTACATAACTCGTCACGTACATAACTCGGTGTCCATTCATTGTTGGTTAAATCACACATACAAGTTAAAATGGGGAATCCAATGTTATCAGTGCTCTTCATTCACCTATATACACCATTGCATTATCATTTTGAAAGAATACAATAAGTTTTTGTATAGATTCTGTTGCATTGTATGTTCATAACTGCAGGACACCAAACATTTTCCATTTTCAGAAATCTGAATATTTTTAAAACCATGACCCAGAATGAAATGATCTGATTAGAAATCAAAGATAAAGTGAAACTAAACATTATAACATTGCAAGCTTGTAAATAAATCAATTATTTATACACCATTCTTCAGTTAGTAAGATTTGAAATTTGCAGGACACCACAGTTATGAACATATCACAAAAATTGTATCACGTGTAAATGGAATAAGAAAGTAAAATAATAGGAATTAACTCAACAGAAATGTTAATTATTACATAGATTCTACATCAAGTTTTGCATCCCAATAGTAAAAATATGGTATCCAATTAGTGCCTGTTTTGAATGTAACGTTAAAAGTGCTGAAAATAGGCCTTTTTTCATCATAAAATTGCTCTAAAATCTTTAATTTGAACTCAATGAAGCTGAAAACTTGTTTGGAGCTTCCCCCAATGGTACTTTCTAATATAAAAATGCTAATTTGTGTCTGGGTCTCATGGTTTTGGATAATTGAACAATTTCCCAGTGTTCAATCTACATTTTTGTAAGTGTACCCTTGATCTGAGCCATGCACATATGTTAAGTATTGGCTGAGATATGACCATCCGAATAAATAGATTTCAATAGGAAAGTACTGGTTCATATTTTTATGAACCAAATGGTCATATCTCAGCCAATACTCAATTGGTTTTCAACAATTGGACATTATTTTTGATGCTCTTTCGGAAATTGAAGTTCAAGTTGAGAAATTGTAAAAAATAGATTTTTATGAATTCACAGCTTTGGTACCCTATGATCTCCATTCTATCTCTTATCACTGATTTCTTCTAATCCCCCTGTACGAATCGTCGTGTTACTCCACCCAGGTTATGAGGATCTAACCCAAACACCAGACTTCACTAAGGGAGGGTATAACAGTGTGTCCCAATCACAGTCTAAAGGCTCAGGGGTTACAGGTAATCGTCATTACATAATCTTGCATCATCTTTGCTGTGTTTTTTATATACACCTTGTAACTAAGCTTGTTCCTTCATTGATAATCTTTATCTTCATGAATATACCCTGATAACTGCTTGCTTGAATATCTAATAACTAATGGGCAGTGTTTCACAAAGACTAAGATTGGCTTTGGACTTAACTATGGCAGGCCGTTCATGCCACTGTTTGCTCTCACCTTTTACCGGCATTGGTCTCCCGAGGGACATACAAACCGTCGTCACAAATCTACAGAATTTACATCTTTCGATAGTTCATTATTGAAAGAAAAATATTATCTAAAGATCAAACTTGAGAGACCAATGGTGAGAACAACCAGTGGCCTGCCATAGTTCAGTCCAACTTAAGGTTGATCTTAGTCCTTGTGAAACACCCCCCTGGTGTAGTTTAACAGGTTGATGTAATAGATTTGGATGGTAGATGAGTATAGGGAGCATGGCGAGCCTGAATGATCCTACCATGTAGGCATATCACATACTCTAACTTCTTAACAGGTGCTTTTTAGCTTTTTATAATAATAATAATAATAGGTCCATTTATATAGCGCAGCCACTATATGAATATACTCTGCTTCGCTTAATACAAGGTATCATATTATTGCCCTGGCTTTAGCTGAGCTGCCAAAATGCGCTAAAGCATTCAAGGAATTTCTTCCTACCAGATACCCATTTACTTCACCTTGGTGGAGAGTGGCAAACGTAGTTTAATGTCTTGCCAAAGGACACGAGTGCCACGTAGGGACTATATTCGCGAACTCTGTGATCATTTAGGCTCGTCTGTCCGTTCAGAATGATATGGCCTCATGCTGAGTAGCTCAGTAAACAAAGTTTCTGTCCATGGAGTAGTCATCCGGTTAATACCAACTGAAAATTAAACATCCAGAACAAGAAGAATCCACATCTAATGGTTTGGCTAAATGAGCATGTATACAATTTGACCTAAATTTTGAGAGAACCATTGATTAACGTATTGCTTATCTGCAATTATTCATAATCTAGCTTTTAATTAACACTTTACTACCGAGAGCCACTAAAGACTTCTCATTTAGATGTTGCTTCAATTCGCTTGTTCTAGAATCACAAGTTGTAGTCAATAACATAATGCCAGTAGTATTAGTATTTGTAACAAGATTCTTATGCTTGGAGTTTGCTCCTTGAAACTAGATATTGCTTATGCCATCTTGCCTGTAATATTTTAACAAGTAGTTATAGATTTTTGCTCACATTGGAGTGTTTCCCTTATTATAATAACTAAATGTGTTGACTAATGCTGTCTTCTTTTCCCATCACTTCCTTTCTCCCCATTTCTTTCTTTGTCTATTTTCATTTGGATTTCCCCTTTTTTTTACTTTTCTCATATTCTTTTTTTATCATGTTTTCATTTCTCCTTATTTTCTTGTCTTTTTGTTTTCATCTCTTTTTTGCATTTTATTATATTAATTTATTGCATCACTGTGTGTTACATGGGTCATATCACCCTCCATAACCATCACTCTCCTCCTTCTCATCCCTCTCCTCCTTCTCATCCCTTTCCTCCTTCTCATCCCTTTCCTCCTTCTCATCCCTTTCCTCCTTCTCATCCCTTTCTCTTCCCTTTCCTCTCCTCCATTTTTCCTCACTTTCCTCTTCCTTCTCATCCTTTTCTTCTCACCCCTTTCTCGCGTTTGTCTCTCATCCCTTTCTCATCCTTTTCCTCTCATCTATCTCTCCTCCCTTCACTTTCTCCTCCCTTTCCTTTCCCTTCTCGTCCCTTTCTTATCCCCCCTTTTCTTCTCACCCCTTTCTCACGTTTGTCTCTCATCCCTTTCTCCTCCCTTCCCTTTCTCCTCCCTTTCCTTTCTCCTCCCTTTCTCCTCCCTTCCCTTTCTCCTCCCTTTCCTTTCTCCTCCCTTTCCTCCCCTCCCTTCCCTTTCTCCTCCCTTTCCTCCCCTCCTTCTCCTTCCTCTCTCACCCCTCATCCCTTTCCCCTCATCCCCTTCTCCTCACCTCCCCCTCTCATCCTACTGGTATGGCTTGCTACATCTGGTATGCATCTACCATCTTATGACTGGTGTGCTGTGTACAAACTAACAGGCAGAGTAACAGGTACATTCTTAGTTTACTTAGCACCTTTCTTATTTATCAGCCATAGTTGATGAATAATAAATATGTTATCCCTTAAAACTGGCATCATGGTGATATCAATATATGCCATTTATGGGCAATATAATACTCTGTCTAGTCTCCCTGTCTCTGATTAGTGCATGCCCAAAATATGTATTAATTTGTAGAGATGCAAGTGCATTACTCTTCCACTTCCATACAAATTGTTTCCTCACCTTTTGTATCGTTGAGAGATCCCATATCTGGGTTTTGTTTAAAGTGCGCTGCAAGGATTTGGATGGTGAAGATCGCACAACTTGTATAATGACCAAAATGATGTTCATAAATCATAATTGAAAACTTCCAAAAGTAGAATGACAAAATATTCACTTTTACCAATATCACAGTCATTTTTATTTATTTTTTTAATTTTAATTTGCAACTGGAAGTGTTTTATTCTCCCATTTTTTGGTGTGTACAAAAACGGGGCCTTCAATTTTCAGTCATAGAGAGGAAACCTCATAGTCTTTTGATCTGAAATTTAGCACATTTTCATAAACTCATCTTACTGCTACAGAAGAGTTTTGAGATGAGTTTTTGAGGACTTTCAAATCCCTGATAAGGGCCCTAAGCAATCATTTATGTCTAGGAAAGCTTATAATGAAAAACTGTGATTGATTGATAGATGTGGCACTGTCAGTTCATCTTCTTCACCTTCTCCATGCTAGTAATAAAACAAGCTGACTGATACCATTTCATTCATCTTCTTCCTCTTCAATCTCACAGCTTCAGTGAGTTCAGCATCAACGGGACCAGCCGACCTGGCAGGTTCATCGTATTCCAGCAAGTCACACACCCAGCCGTTTGAAAACAAGGGAGGCTTTCACACAGGCACCCCGCCCCCGTTCAACTACCCCCTCACAGCGGTGACACAAGCAGGTGCATTGAACCCAGCCGCAGGTGCAGCCCAGCAGGCGCACTACGCCCCCTTCGTACCCATCCTACCACACCACTCTGCTGCAGCCATGTTAGCTCATCAGCTACCGGGAGATACCCAAGGGGCAGGGTCGACGGGACGATCGCAGGTCGGAGCCTCTCAGAGCTCGAAGACCAGTAAACCATCCTATGGTACCAACTACTGGCCAAACTAAGACCCTATCCACCACTATCACCACCACCACCTGCATACACCAGGTTTCACAGAGAGGTGTATACTAGTACACTGGTCTTCTATCAATCGTTACCTATCACATAGATTTATGCAGTGTATGGTGTCCTTTAACATCCTAATCAATCTTCAATTTCGGTTTGCCTTTGGAAACTGATATACAAACATATTTTGTGTGATACTCAGAATAATGGTGTGTGCTGGGGTGGTGGTGTAGCGGACGTTGTCGATATGCGATATGAATTTAAACCTTAATTTTAGATTGTGCTCTACATTTAATGCAATTAATTCAGTTCAAATCCATGTGTATACTATGTTATAACTTAAAAAACATTGTAGTTGTGTCTCTATGGAGCTTTGTGTCGTGTGAAATAGATAAAAAATCTGATATAGAGTATTAGCTATCTCTCTTCATCCTTTTCATATCAACCAAAGAATTAGTCACTAACTTACTGCAATATTCCATTAACATAGACATAGAGGTGGTAGCATGTTCAATGATTATGCTTCTTACGTAAATGAATTCTATGTTGCAGCCTTTCACAAGTTAAAAATCGTTAATGATTCTTGCTTGTTTCAGCCTGTGATTATTAACGATTCCGTTATATTGCAAGGACATACAATGCTACATAAGACTGAGCTACTGTGTAGGATCTCCATAAACCTGTATGACTTGATTTGGTTGGGAATGTTTCATGATTAACGTGCTGCATTAGAGTATAGCTGGAACATTGCATGATTGCTTCAAGTCTGAACTGAAATAATCACTAGGTATGTCCTCGAATATGACGGTAAAGAACTCACTAAAATCCCAAACTAGAAAGCTTGATATATTTCTTGCACTATAGAACCCTATTTGACGGGAAGATTGCACGTCAGTCACACTTTCAACAACATCCTTCTCAATCCAAGATGCTAATTTATATTATTAAACTGTTGAGAGGGTTTCAAATTAAAGTCGCCAGCCACAATATTTCCTTATGCACTATGCTCTAAGTCAGTATGCCCCTACCATGCTTCATGAAAACAGGCATGGCCTCTTTATTCCTAAAATCAATTACCGGTAATTGCTTAGTGATTGAAACTCATTAATGTTTAAGCCTGCTGTGGATATAAACACGTTTGGTTTTTATTTCCTATGGAAATACGTTAACAGCTGTCATTTGAGCTAATTTCCTGTATTATAATACTACCCATTTCTCTTAATCAATAGACTGACATTTATGATTGGTATTTGGTGATATTCAGTTGTCCTTTGCAAAGTAGAAACCTGCTCTGTTGTACATAATGATATGACTTTTGCTAGGTCCTCATCCCAAATGCTTTAATCCACTATTTCACTTTGTGCTATTTAATGACAACTTTTCTTAGTTACCAGTTGGAGACACAAGGGTTGTGGATTCTTCATCTCTTTTGAACAACAGTAATAGAATGCAGGCACATTTCACAACAAACAGATATCTGCATGTACCTGTCCCTTTCATTCAAACCCTTGCTCCTTAAAATGTTGTTTCTTCTGCATAAACTAAATGCTCATCTGTTTGAGAGAATGCAAAAGAATCTTTTAGTTATACCTACAGTAGATTGAATTTGGCACTTCAGAAGCAACCCATATTACAAACCCTGTTTGAAGAAGTCATTCATTTGCTTGAAACCATTCATTTGCTTGAAACCACACACAAGAAATATTTCTGTATTGAGTACTACGTAGACCTGGTGCTTGATTTCAATCATTGGCTAGGGTTAGGGTGTCTATCGAGCTCTGCTGGTATATTGTATTCATATGACACGGTACCAGTTGGAGTCACAACCACCTTATATTGTGAACAGAATGCTTCAGGCTTGTGACTCAGACTTTATGGCAGAAGGATGTGAAAGATGATTTCTGTACTGCAAATCTCCTGTCTGGTTCAAACAATCAATTTAAAAATTAATCATTAGGGATATAAAGAGAGACCATGAAAAATTGTTACATTTTAGGTTTGAAGGTGAAACGGGGGGAAAAGGGGACTGATTTGAGGTATTATGTGTCTACACTTCTTTATGTATCCAAAGGAAAGGTTACTTTCTGACACACGGATTGGTTATGAGTTTAGTTGTGCATTTTCTCTTTCGAGATACCATAGTGTGATTCATCTTTGTGATTGATATTCTGTCTAGTCGCTGCTTTATTTGACCGTTTATTGCTTCCATATCATCGTGTGAACATTGTCATTTGGTGCAAAGGGGTTAGTAGAATGGGGAAGGGGAGGGTGGGGGGGGGGGTAGATCTTAACCGCCTTATAACAGGTTGGCTCAACTGAATGAGATAGGGGTAGATAGACGATGTGGGATCTCAAACACTCTAAACCTAGAGACATGGACAGAGCATTTGTGCGGTCCGTGGTTAGTTTTCTAGAGCATTATTTATGACTGATCTGTGTAAGTATCGTATCAGGAGGCTTTATTTTTACCCTTGTAAGCATAGTAGGGATATTTGTACATGTATCAGACGCCTGTAGAGACAATTTACAATAATTTCTTTTTTTCGCTCCTCTGGTGTAATTTGTGAAGTGGATTTGATCGTGTATAGCATCTAGAATTATAAAGTCTATGTTGTGTATGAGGAAGGGGGTCATCTCCACAAAGCTTGCCTTTTTGGACATGCTGAGTAGACCATTTCCCTTTTTTTCATTTTTTATTATTATTATTATTATTATTATTATGAAGAAACGTTTCTACTCTACGGTTGGCAGTTGTACATTGAAACTTTGACAGAGTGTAATATTATACATGATGGTAAATACCTAGTTGTTATAGTGTGTAGCAATGTAAACACAGAAGATGTTTCTATTTTGCGTTCAGGTGTTTTTTCTGATATGTAATAATGCCCTGTAAATGAGATTTTAAAAGTCTTGGCTGTAAAGAAAAAAAAATTGCTACTTGGTTTGAGTCGTGTGCTTCCATGAGTATATTTTCTTGTCAGATTGGTAGTTTTCTGTTTAGATAAAAGACCGGCATTTCATGATACTGTATATCATATAAATAGAGGGAGAGAATGAATATCAAAGACAGAAGAGAGTAAAGAAGAGTGTGTGTTGTGTGTAATTTGGGTTTTTACAGACATGTTTAAATCAGATAGAGAGACAGAGTGATAGGTACATACAAAGAAAGAGAGCAAGAGAGGGGGGAGAGATGCACAGACAAGAATAATTTAGATTGGAAAGGAAGATAGCTGCAAGAGAGAGGTGAGAAATTTAGATAAGAAAGGAAGAGATGGTAGTGAGAAATGGTTAATAAACGTAATAATATACCGTATTTATAATAAACCAACTCCACATGAATATGTGCCAAAGGCCCAAACAAAAGTAAGAACATGAAGAAAAAAATGCATAAGTAAGATGAGTTGGAAGAATATAATTGGATCTATTGGAATTAAGCATGACTTTGGAGGACAATTTTATAACAATCTACACAATTTAGATGTCTTGTGGCATCTGATACCATAGGTTAAGTCCAACTTGCACATATGAACGATCCCCATGCTTTCCCAGTTTAAGGAACAGCATACAATTTAGATGATCTTGGGATTCTGGGAGGATTATAAGGCATCAACAAAATTCACATTTTATAAATCTAATGCTTCCTGAGAGAAATTTCATTTATTTAAACTTATTTGTGGCTTACACCCAGCAAGTCCTATGGCAGACTAATGAATATTAATAAGTCGGAATGAATCGGGAGAGCTTGGGTATTTGTTTCTAGTTCATCGTAAATGGGGTGGTAGATTCACTGCCCGGCAAGCAATATATGGCAGGTTCAAGTCCCGCTGGTTCCAAGATTTTTTCTGACTTGTTTTTCAATTACAGATCGATCAATCGATCTTACTTACTGGGTGTAAGCCACAAATATGTTTAAATAAAATTAACATAACATTGTACTCTGGGGCAATTTAAACGCAAAGCAGAATTCAATAGGTAACCAATTTAAATATGACAAAACTGGAGTGATGCGAGTAGAACGTCTGGACAGGGTAACGATATGGGCTGCTGACTTAAAGGAGTCACACCAAGAAGCAAAAGTGTATTGAATTGATGCAAAATTCATATCATTGCGAAGGGGAAGCCTTACTGATCAAATACAGCAAATTTCCTCTTCAAAATATGTTTGGGGCCCGCAGAAATCAACTTTCAAAAATGTTAGTTTTGAGATCCAGATTTACTGCCTTCAGCAGTCCTTCGTATGACATCACTATTGTGACGTCACACCCTGGACACGGCTGTCTAGCTGCAGACTAATACACGCGCGACGACGGTATGCGGCCGGTACCGAGCTGTTTGTCCAGGGTGTGACGTCACTATTCAGAGCTCGCTACGCTCGTGTGTTTGGCTTACGTTTGGAGGTCTAGCTAAGAAGGGTCTTGAAAAATTGCATTTTACGCCTTTCCATGATATCTATATGATTTCTCAGCAAATTATTCGTGTTTTTCAAGAGAAAATCTTTCCATCCATATGTAATTTGTTCTAATTCAGTTGTTAGTAAATTTTCTTTATGTAGCTCCTTTAATAACTTTTTCAATTGTGAAAAATGGGATTGAGAGGTAGATAAATGAAGAAAAGCGGAAGAAAGGCCCTCAAATAAAAATTGAAAAAGAGTGATGGATTGTAAAGGATAGAAGAGATGTAAGATTGTTTCTTGTCAAAACCAGACTTTATGGTTATAAATGTACATTTTAAATGTATATTACACAGAAAGTAGAGAAAGTAAGATAAACAATACAGTGCACACTGTAGAATGAAAGATGGGACAATGAGAAAAGGGAATTTTCTTCTACTCATTTTACTGACTACTCATAAATAATACAAATGAACAAGATTTTGTTTTTATTCATCCTCTCTATTACTACACCACAAATGCATACAAAAAATACAAATTGCAAATGAATGTTGCTGCACAAAAGAATAAATAATGACAACTCGAGGTGCAACACATACAACTGTTTAAACAATGGCAGAAGTCAACAACGAGTTGCACAAAAATATGTCCTCTGACCGGTGAATTGCTGTTTGGTCTACAACCAGTTCTTCTACTACCCGATTATTCTATTCCCATATGGTGTACATCCATACGGTCTGGTTATAATAATTTAATCTTGAATAATAATCATCATCAAATTATTATTACTGGTAGACCTAATGCATACATGCCAACTGTACAGATTAAAGAGGAACATGCATTCCTCTTTTTGGGAGAAGATAATTATCATTTTAATGCAGGTGTTCCTCTTCCTGTACAAATTTGTCTGTAGTATTGAATAGGAGAGTTAGGATTGTTCCTCTTTTTTTTTGAAAATAGCATAATTTGTACAGATTTCTGATTTTCAAATGTTGGCATGTATGCTAATGGATGGTAGCCGAAATGGGCAGAAGACGAACTGACAATTAGATCGACTGGCAATTAGACCAGATGATTATGGATAGTAGACCATTTGGGAATAGACGAACCAGTTGTAGACTAAATGTCTATAAACCCTCTGATCAAATAATTATACTTTAATTTGTCTGTTGTAATAGTGAACTAAAAATTCTGGACTTTTTCGACATGTTTTTGTAGAGTATTTGATGGCACACAGCGAGTCGATTAATGAGAACTATTCATAACAATTTTCCTTATATCTACAAGTATCTATATTAAATTGAGACCTCTATATTAGAGATAGGATTGACACTTGACTTCTATCCCTTTTATCCATCATAATATTCCTCCAGCCTTAATTTAACATTACCTCAAACTCTGCAACCTTCATCTTGACAAAGGAAAGGTTCACTCCAATCTATCCCTGTCCCCTCAATTACAAAAACTTCCCATCCCCCTCCCCCCTCTTGTCATTCAAAATTTAAAGTGAACAGACATTTTGCTTTCTGAGAATGAGTTATGTCCTTGAAGGCAGAACTCATTGGTGAACATTCATGCAGCACATACGCTATCAGCAATTAACAAATATAGCATGTACACATATGTACATGTATACAGAGTAACCCATTAATCACAATCTGACAGTTTGTCCTTCATCTTTATGAAAATAAAGATATCTGTAATATTTTAATTTAATAAAACATGCAACTCTAACAATAGTCACGAGGATATATGTGACTGATTCTAACACATAAATTGCACATGATTTTTTTCATTGTCAATTATCATAAATTAATTTGTTTCAGATATACATATAAATATATCTATATACCGGTATGCATTCATCCTACGGTACTCCACGTCATAAACCTTTGGAATGTACATGTACATTAAAAAAAATTCTAAGCATTGGCACATTGATAATTCAAATAAATATTCATACATGTATGACAATAAGTACCTTTGGACCATTGAAGTGCGACAATATACAATCATCATAAAACTATCTATCACTTAAATACACTTGACAAAGTACCTATACATTTGTGAGTACTTTCCACACAATATTCATTTTCCTGTGTAACAAACTGCAGTACTGCATTGCATTGCTAACATTGGTCTTGGTGCATATACAATCATGTAAAAGTAACTTTTGAAGATGACCAATCATCATAATAATCAACATCACATTGATATGTCACTTCACTTAACACAGTTTCTACTCACATGACATTAATATACCTACATATCTCTCTCTACCAAACTGGTATGGTTGATGTAGTTAGTGAACATAGAAACATAGAATTCTTCCTGCTTATGTACAATAATATCATATACTTTGCAGATAAATAGTTACTGGCAAGCTCAATGGCTATTTCCTTGTTGGTTCATTACCTTTATACATGCTCACAAGAGAAGGTGAATGCCCTAGGCTGACACTTCTCGATTTACTTTTCTTTTTCACCTTTACCTTTTTTCAGCTCCTATAACATTTTGTGGAATGTATTACATCTTGTGCATTTGACAATCGACACAAATTAACAAC
Organism: Strongylocentrotus droebachiensis; assembly: GCA_035222895.1. NCBI lineage: Eukaryota > Metazoa > Echinodermata > Echinoidea > Camarodonta > Strongylocentrotidae > Strongylocentrotus > Strongylocentrotus droebachiensis. Next base: position 63,570 of record JAVYIG010010712.1, read on the forward strand.
ATCAATTTAGTTTGCTTAGTGCACATAAATTCATCATCGTGTCCCATTATAGCATTTTGAAAGGTGGTCATGAATTAAACACTTAAATTGACTCAGATATGTACAGGTGTTTCTATCTCGCCCATCAGACCAGCAGTTCATCAAGGGATCATGACTTTACACACATTGCTTTAGGGATCTTCCAGGGGTAGTCGATGGGTCCTGACATCTCATGAGCGATATAAATTAAACTTCTAAATTCTTAAAATCTTTCACATGATTTGTAAATATCAAAATTTGCATTGCACAAAAACAAACAAAAATCAGCCATTCAGTTCCAGAGTAGGCCCTATTGTCAGACACATTTTCATAAAACTGTGTTCTGTTCTTCAAAATTTGTTCTTCAGATACTGATCAAAATTATTAGAAGGAATCATGGACCTAAAAGGGTAATAAACCACTAATGGATCCAATCTTTTGAGTTATAAACAACACTCTTGCTGTGTCCTGTGACACAATTATCTGACCTGCACAACTAGTAATAAAGTCCTAGGGCCCCATAACACACAGATTAATGTTGATTGTTAATAAAAGCAATTGATTGAACGTAGCGATCAATTGCAAACTAGCAATCAATTGCTAATTGAATGCATGCAGTAATTAATTGCAAACTTGCAATCAACTGCTGATTTACAGTTGTGTTATGAGACCCCTAGTGACAAGTCAACACAACTTTCAGCAAAGGATTCAGACCAGATCCCCTTTATCCAGGTCAAACTTTGACCTGAGCACACGGACTGGTTTCCGTTCCCCCTCTTCCAGGTTAGCATCCTCCTGCATCTCAAAGCGATGAGAAAGAAGGGAACGGAAACCAGCTTCACTCAGCCCCAGGTCAGCCAGCAGTAGCTTGGCCCAGTCGTAGGGGAACTCAGCGATGGTCTCGTGATTGAACGGAGAATCATCTAGACGGTCGAAGGAGGAGAGGGGGTTGAAGGATGACGGTGAGGGGGTGTCAGAGGGTGTGGTAGGGGCGGCATCGGGGTTGAAGATGGGTACGGTAGGGGTCTCATCCGTCTGCAGGAGTGGGGGGATGTCTAGATGATGCTGAAACCATGCCTGTAAGATTAAAGATAATTACAACTTATTATGCCATTCTAAATACACATCAGCCTTGCTGCAGGCAGCTGGAGATATAATGATAATAATAATAATAATAATAATCTTTTAAAGTCCACTCCAAATTTTATTAAGTTAAACCCAAAATGGAAATTCTTTTTGCCCAATTGATTGTGAGCCCGGCTGCCACTGAGCAGCGCCAGATCGACGTTGCTCTTTTCTTTATTGTTGAACGCCAAACAAGGTAGCAGCAAATCCCGTCTGTTAACGTCTTTTGGTATGACGCGGCCGGGGTTTGAACCCACGGCCTCCCGGTTGTGAGGCGGACGCTCTACTGACTGAGCCAACACAACTTTCCTATATAGGTCATAGAAGTAGTTGACACCCCCTCCCCTAATGTTATCTATTATTTTCATTCAATTCATTACCATTTTTTCAACATTCTCATTCATTTGAACTATCGATGCAAAATCAGGAGAGAGAAAAAATAATGCTTGAAAAAGTTGTTGGATACATACTACATAGAAAACTGATCAATTTATCCTGTACATCAAGATTTGGCACAGCAGCCGTGTGACAGGGTTCGTCTCTAAATAATCATCAAATACTGACTTCATAAATGTACATGTGACATGACATATGTCTTTTTGGTTCAAGAAGTAATGCTTACCAAATTATTTCTGAAGAGGATGCTAATTTTCCTCAGTCCAGCAGCACCTAATAGGAAATATAATACAGAGTTAGAAATTTAGTTGATTCTTAAACTACTAAACTGACACAAATCAACTCCCAACGATTGTTTAGGATACTACACAGACTTATCATAGATCGAAGAAGGTAAAGCATATCTATATTGTAAAAATAATGAAAACAACTTGTACACACATTAATGGTATTTCCACCATACTCTACTGCATTTAAATTTACTACACATAACACTAGGATCATCTAGTACATACCATCCTTCGTCCTAATCACATGGTCTGCCTGTATGGTGAAGTAATCTTCTACGAAGTCTAGACTAGATTCATCCCAGTTGTAGTTGGCTAGCTCACCTAGAGATCTGACCAAACCAAATCAACAATATGATAACTATTTTATGTCATGATCATGAGGAAGAAAAGGAATCATCTACATGTACATGTATTAAATAATAATAATTAAATTTATAGGGCGCTTAATACAGGTGTTTCAAAATGCACAGGTGTTATTGTCTAACTCAGTATAATTATGCAACATATTCAATAGCTTAAAATGAATAGCTGTATTAAATAGAACAGACATACATGTACAGGAGCTTTTGGTCTTGCATAATTTATCAGGTAATAGTATATTTGTAAAGCGCTTAGAGTCATTTGTATTAAGCGCTATATAAAAGCTAAATATTATTATTATTAATATCAGAGTGAAACTCAAGATTAAAAATTAAGAGCAAGATATGGAAGACAAAAGATTCTGCCTCGAAAGCTACCGGTAATCTTTATTTTTAATAGCACTAATCATCACTTTACTCTTTAAGACTTTCAGATTAGAGAGGGAGATGAACATTTAAATGAATAATAGATGTATAATTAAATAAACAAGGTATAATGAAGGATCAGAATGGACTGGGCACCTGATTCACCATGTCACACATCACATGTAAAGCATAATGGCACTTAAATGGTACCCACAGATGTTACGAGCTAAAAAAGCATTAACTTACTTGTTAGAATAATAATAATAATAGCAATAATGGTGGAGTTTTGTATAGCACTCATGTCTGGCGCATTGCCACACCATTATTATTACCCTGGCTTTACAGCACTCAAGCATTTCAAGGAACTAATTCCTGCTAGGTACTCATTTACCTCACCTGGTTGGAGTGTGGCAAATATAGATTAATGTCTATACATAGGTTATTCATACATGTAGGTTATACACAGGTTGTTCGAGCTCCCTGCAGAAGATATTAATGCCTTCCTTCATTACTTACATTCCATTCAAGAAATTTCAATGAAGTGGCAATCATTTACACACCCCATGGCGAAAATTCACTTTAATATTCCCCTCGTCATCAGATTTAAAGTGGGAGTGACTTACTCGTTGCCAAGGTGATCTATGATGATGTCAATCTGTTCTTGTAGCCAATCAGAGTTGAGATTGATGAAGGTATGCAGAGCATTTGG
>JAVYIG010010713.1:0-66806 GCA_035222895.1 Strongylocentrotus droebachiensis
TTTACTTTTAAAAACTTAGCAGTGATGAGCACAAAGTTTTCCTAAATGAATGTAGGTAATTATTTGACCGTTGAAGTAGAAGAAGCTGTCTAATGCAGCAGTTTGTATGTGGGTAAAACCTGTCCATAAATTTAGTAACTTGTCTATTGTATATTGTATGTATTGTATGCATTCGAATTTGTAATCGAGGCAATGCCGTAATAACCTTAGTGTTATCTCATATGAAATTAAGGTAACCGAATTGGATTATGCTGCTCCATGGCTGCAAGAAGCCTGGGTGCTGACATCAAGTTAGTTATCCTCGTAATTACGTAATAGGCATCAATCACCTGGACCGGAATGACTTTGTCGTCTGGGGGAACTTGACAGCATTTTTCCAACCATCGACAGCATTTGCAACATCTTCTGTTCCAGCCACACCCCCCCCCCTTGAATCATCAAAAAGCGAGTCCGCCCCCGAAAGAAAAAAGAAACACCCCGGCTCCCAGGGTTGTGCCACGCACCCACACAATGGAATGCAGTGGGGCATGGAATAGGATTTTTGTAGGCTCGCATAGTTTTCTTTTTCTAAGCATAATGGGCGCACACTTCCAATTCCATCAAGGGTCTTTCTCTACTTGAAGTAATTTTGATAGAAGAAATACGCCCCAGGTAATACTTAAATGTCTTCCCTACCCTTTATTTATCACAGGAGCACGTGTAAAGTACAGGAATACAACATTATCATGCATTAATCATGAGTTTCACGAACATCCTATTTTTGACATCTGTTTATTCATTTTCATTATTTATTCAATCAATATGGTAATTATGCAAGAACAGATTAGGAAACTTCATTCCCTCTGCTGGTTGTCTCGAAGGTGTGCCAGTGCACTCACCGCATGCACCCTATCAAGACACAGGGCTTGGTGGAAAGGGAAGGGGGGAGAAGTATCTGACTTTCCTCGAATGTCTCCGTCAACGCCACACTCTTTCGATATTAGCGTACATAATATCTCAATCCAGCGGTTTTGAGGGTATTAAGGACTTATTATCTATACAAAAATACATTTGAGAAATTTAACGTCCATTCTCATATCACAAAGGGCAATTAAAAAAAAAAAAAAATCGCTGTAAGACTTAAAGTGTGTTTAAATGAAAACCACAATGAGTAATACCCCCTAAAAACACGTAGGGGTAGCCTTTTATCGTTGTTGAAAATTTACTGCGAACACAGACGTATAACCTGATCACCTATATTTCGGTCACTATCAACGTTAATGTATGGCTCTAACCTGTTCCAGGTTCCAAATTGTTGAAGGTTCACGTTAGACAAAGAGCCAGAAATGTTATCTTTATCTTTCCATAGCCAGCCATTGTAAATTCTATTTTCAAGTGCTGCTTTTTATCGCTCAATTGTTTTCATTTCTAATGGTATATATGCCCTTGGTTGAGCATATCAAAAAGCCTCCTGTTTGTGATTCATCTCTCTCATCATTTGATCCCACCATAACGACATTTTATTTCGGGAAATGGTTTGGCTAGTTGTAAAGAAATAAGCCAGAGAGTCTCTTTCACTCCGTGAATTCTTTTTTGTCACAAACTGAATTACAGAACTACTCTGTGCCAAGAACAGACGCCATAATATCAAAAAGGGGAATCCCTCCGAAATTTAACTCTAAGAATACCAGGCAGAATGATGTATGGGATTAACGTGCAGGGTCTGTACAAAAGAGCTTTAATGGCACAGTATTGGTTAACATCACGTAATTGTGCGTGAATTCAAATCCGATCATGCATAAAACTCTTTTGATCTACAATAGCCTTGAAAGGTGTTTTGCACTCTTTCTAAACAACATACATTATGTTCCTTTCATGATGGAAATATAGACTATAAAGTACGGTAACCCTTCAAGCGGAAAATGATCAAGTGCACAACGCTGTATTAAAGATATTATGTCCCTTTTACAGCCAACATCAAATTCTGTAAGACTTTGCAGGATTATGAATATGTCATGTATGTCCTATCTGTGACATTTAAATGTTAGCAGTGTCTTAATATTCAAATTATGCAAGGAAACCCGTTTACCTGCTAGACTTCACTGTCAGACACTATTTAGTGAGTGACTGGCTTTTTCATATTTGGTAAAAACATACATAAAATGAGCTGTAAAGGGTACATGAGCATTTGTTTACATCAATAACCCACTTCTTGCAGAGGCGGCGGAGCGACTTCCAAAGTGGGGGGGGGAGGGGGGCACCAACAAAAAAGGGCACTTTCTGGAAAAAAGGGCACCTACAAAGGGAAATCTCAAAGCGAAAATAAACAATTATTAGACATTGGTATATACCCCTAAAATTTGATTACATTATCAGAGATGATTGCGATATTTGTTTCTCTTTATACATCTTATAAAATATTGCTTTTTAAGGCATCATACCTTGCAGTTGGGTGTGATGGTCGAAAAATCATTTGCGAGCGAGGAAAAATATAAGATTTGTGAGGTCACAGTGCGAAAACTACATCTTATAAAGAGGAAAAAACCAATCCTCATCGGGTTATAAATAAGCACATTTTCATAACAGCAAACTGAAAAGACCTTTGATAAGTAACATAATTATAACATCTATAAATGTGAGCGAGCGTAGCGAGCGAGCTTTGGGAGATATTGCTCTTAGTCGCTTGAAATTAGGGGCACGTTTAATGATGAGAGGAAAGGGGGACACTTATCGAAGGGATAAGACACTTATTAGAAAATAAAAGGAGCACGTGTCAAAGTACAAAGGGTTATTATCAGAGGTGAAAATGGGGCACTCACCAGGGATGAAAAGGCACTTATGAGAATGGAAATTGGGCATTTGTCGACGGAAAAGAGGCAACCATCAGATTTTGATAGGGGCATTTATGAAAAAGGGATAGGTTCCTCATAAGAAAAGAAAAGGGGTACGTATCATTGTTAAAAAAGGTTAATTATCAGTGGTGGAAGGGGGCACTTATCGCACCTGAAAAGGGGCAAACACCATATATGAGAGAGGCACTTATGAGAATGAAAAAGGGGCACTAATAATAAAGGGAAATGTGCATTAGTTGAAAGAAAAGGAGCACCGATCAGATTTTGAAAGGGGCATTTATTGGAGGAGAAAGGGGGCTTTTATGAAAAGCGGAAACTATGAAGGAAAAAGAGCATTTATTAGGAAGGAAAAGGGGCACGTTTCAAAATAAAAGGGGGTGTTATTATAGATGAAAAGAGCACTTATCAGGAGGAAAAGGGGGCACTTGTCAAAATAAAACGATTGTCTCTCAGAATTGAATAGGATCGTTTACCAGATATGAAAAGGAGCACTAGTAGGAGAATGAAAAAGGACTATTTTCATAGGTGAAAAGGGGCATTTATGAAAAGGCGAAGGCTCTTTGTTAAATGGGGGCACTTATCATAAGGAAAAGGGGCACTTATAAGAAAGGAAAGGGGGCACATGTGAAAATATATGGTGCGCTTATCCGAGTTAAAAAGAGGTAGTTATTAAAAGGGAAAAGGGCACTTCTTACAAAGGAAAAGGGGCAATTGTCATAGTAAAAGGGGCACCTCTAAGATTTAAATAGGGCACATATCAGAGGTGGAAAGGAGAGGGGGCACTTTTAAAAATTAACATGGGCACATATCAAAGTAATAGGGGCACTTTTCATGTAAAAAGGGGCGCTTCTTACAAAGTTAAAGGGGCACTTTTCCCATGGAAAAGGGGGCACTTTTTGGGTACTTGAAAAAGTGGGGGGGGGGCACTGTGCCCCCCCCCCTGCCCCCCCGGCTCCGCCGCCTCTGACTTCTTGTAATGGCCAAAATTAAAGTGATTGAATCTTTGCGCAGCATAAAACGAACGACCATTCGGTACACAATGGTCTGAAAAATCAGACTATTACTTACTGGCTCTATAGCTCCTAAGTCGATTTGACAACTAATAGTTGTTATTTTCCCACTTAAAGACATTTTCAAGCCCCCCTTTTTTAGGGAAATTCTAAATTAGTTCTGTCTTTCAAATGCCGTTGGAATTTAAACTTTTCATTTTGTTGGCCTGCAAATGGGACGTGGTACCTTTAAAGCTGACTGTATTGGTATTTGGCAGAGGAAAAAGACGTGTGTTATTCTGACTGGGTCGAAATTCAAAACCTCTTGCAAAATTCTTTGTTTACTAAAAAACTTAGCATTTAGCACTAGTCTTTCCCAAACGAATGCATGTAACTGATCTGACCATCGAAGTAAAATAAACCGGCTAACGCAATAGTTCGTAATGGGGTAAAAAATAGTTCATGAATATATGTATGCATTCAAATTTTTGCCGAAGGCAATGCCGTAATAACCTCAGTGTCATCTCATATGAAATTAAAATAAGCGAATTTATATAGGCTGCCCCATGGCTGCCAGAAGCCTGGGTGCAGATATCAAGTTATTAAATGCATCGTTTAAACAATGTTAAATCTGAGATGCATGGCCCTACGTGTTATCAATGTCTGTGGTATGGTGTAATATTGAACCTCTAAACAAATTGCGTTTCAAAATGATCATGAAGTGCCTCAAAAAAGTTTTTAAAAAAATACAGTGACCAGTTTTACCATACTCATTTCCAGGCGCGTACGCAGGGGGGGGGGGGGGGGGTTGGGAGTTAACCCTCCCTCAATTGTTTCGGGAAAAAATGAATATTCCTTACCCTCCCACTGAGCGAAATATCGGTTGGCGCAATTTTCACATTTTCAAACACCCTCCTTGAAAAAATCATGCGTACGCCACTCCTCATTTCTCCCAATAGACTGTAGTGTTATGCAAACCGTTAGGAAAACGTAAAATATGATTTTGATTTCCAATCATCAATATCTTGATAATTAGACAGGCGATCGGCTTTTAAAACTCACGGGGTTCCTGACTGACCTAAAGGTTTATAATTATCATTGTAGCATGAGCTAAATCCAGGATTTTGTTTCAGAATCTGAGACAAAGTTACCCAATCCCTTTTAGGAAAGAAAGCACACGTTCAGTCAAGTAAGGAATATCTCTCTTCCAAAGCATACATTTGCAGCGCCTGAAATGGAATTGTTTTACCAGTCAGGCTATCCCATGACCCATGCATAAACAAGAAATCCGTTTATGAGTTTTGCTGTAGCCGGGACTTCCCACTAAAACCAAAGTACCAACATTTGTTGTTCCTTTCCGTCCGAGGGGCGGGTCGTTTTGATCCCTTCTTGGATTTATATTTCACTCAATTCTGTCTCTGTCCTTGTTTTCTCCATTCGATGTTTAACTATGCATCGTGGTAAATATTAATAGATATTGACACATTAATGTGTACCTCAAAGCAACGAAGCAGGTTAACGTTCTCATAAAAGCCTTCAAGGCGACCAGGGCCCTGTCTTACAAAGAGTTGACATCAATCGCAACTTATTTGCAATTGATATCAATCACAACTATGTACATACGAAATAGGAGACTGCAAACTTGCGATTGATTGGAGGACTTGCGATTGATTTGGATCAATCGCAACTCTTTGTAAGACAGGGCCCTGGGCTGTAACGGGGAATCAATGTCTAACCCAAGGTCACTGCACCACGTTGCCTCCTTTCCATACGGTACTTCCATAAAGAAAACGTATTTTGCTAAAGGCCCGGTCACACAGGGAGGACGCATGGGGAACGCACGGCCAGCGCATGGGAAATTTGCAATTTTGGCCAGTGCGTTGGCGTGCGCCCAACTTTTGACACCAAATGCATAGCGTGTTGCTAGCGCGCTGAGCGCATACAGGGCGCATACAGTACGCATACAGACCGTACCCAGAGCGCACATGATAACAACTTCCACGAATGCACAGCGTGTTGCTAGCGCGCTGGACGAATGGTCCACGCATGCACCGCGTTCTACGACGCACGGCCAGCGCATTGGAAATCGGAAAAGGCCGTGTGCCTAACTTTTGTCATGATTTTGGAAAAGCTAGCGAGCTGACACAAAATGCACAGCGTGTAGCTAGCGCGCTGTGCGTATACAGGGCGTGTGCCCCGCGTATGTCTGGCGCTGGTCTAGCGCGCTCAACGCACGTCTGGCGTGCCTTTGGCGTGTACATTCATGCGTCGAGCTCCGCGCACACTTTTGAGCATGCTCAAAAAATCCCGACGCACACAGCGAATGACGACGAATGCATAGCGCTGGTCCAGCGTTGGTCCAGCGCGCTCGACAAACGAGTAACGAGTGATGACGCACGCCTAGCGAACGACAACGCACTGACCAAAAATGGAAATTTTCCATGCGCTGGCCGTGCGTCACGCATGCGCCCCCTCTGTGTGACCGGGCCATTACATGCACCCTCCATGGTCTGCAATGCAACGAATACATACTGATAACTGAAAATGATTTACCATCATCATCTTCACCTCCATTACCGTGGTCACCATACTCATACTGGACACATCATCGTAGTCGTCGTCGTCGTTGATATCATAATTAAGATTCTCTTCACTAGGATTTTTGTCCTCACCTTCACTGCATTATCATTACCACGCATAGTTCATCAGAGTTAATATTTGCTTTTTGTATAAGTAATTCAACTAAGAAAGATATTTATCACCGTCCTCCACGCAAAGTTAGTATTTTAATTATCTTGTAGTATAATAGAAACGTCAGTAGGGGGCAAATCTTCAATTCAATTCATTTCAAACGAACATTTATTTTCTTCCATTCAATTTGACAACATATTTGACATCTGTTGAAACAATACAAAAAATAGGAACATAAATATAACTAGACATATAATACTTGTTTGGAACAAGTATAGGTGGGCTGGTCAACTAAAATTTGAGACAAAATAGAGCAAAAATAAGCGACATACTGCTTACAAATTCTTAAAAAACAATATCATGTAGATTCATAACGTGAACTAAATTCAACATCTATAGGCATAACACGCAAATTATGAAGTTTTTGACATGAGGCCTTTAATCAAAATTTTCACTATGATGACGTCATCAAAATGAAAAATGGTTATTATTGCGCTTGTAGAGAATTGTCTTAGCTACAACATATCGAAATTTTGAAGAAAATTGATCAATATTTACAGAGATACAATAAATTTTACATAAATATGCTGACGTCATAATATGCAAATTCGTATTTTGAGTTCCAAGGCCATTGTGATGATGTCACGATACACTTAATGGCCAAATGAGACATGGAATCATATTTCCGACTCATACTCTATCTTAATATGAAAAAAAATTGAGGATCCCGGTGCATTCCAAAGAGCTATAACGGATTTTGTATAGGCATGTTTTTGCCCATATATGCTATGTATTAAAAGACCTTGCGCGCACTGACATTTATCTTGAATTTACGCTCATCTTGTTAATAATGGTCATAAAGAGATAAACATGGAATCAAATTCCTTGAAAAAATATGAGACATATCATGAAAGAAAAAAAAATGGCGATTCTATGTTTTTTAATGGTGTTACGCGCGAAAACGCGCGCGCATGCTCTTACGCGCGATTTTTTATAAAATGCTTAAAATGACCTGAAACGTATGCAAAATAAATTTGAGACGATTTTGAGCATTTAAAAATTTTGCGCGCGCATTGACGCGCGGACGTACGCGCACGCGCGCGTTTTTTGACCTGAAATTGACTGGACTGATATTGACCTTGATCATAATAAATATGAATGAGAAATTACTTTTGGTTAGGAAGATATGATCATGAGTTCATTTTCAGAAAATTTCACAAAATGGCGCCTAGATGACGTCATCAGTCAAGGTCAAGGTTGAAAACCTTACTGTGTTTTCTCCATATGCCTATACATATGTGTGCCAAATTTCAAGGTATTTCATTCAACCATTTTCAAGTTATCTTGCTAACAAAAAAGTGGCGAGAATTAAGAAAAATAAACTAGATTTGTAATACTTGTTTGGTACAAGTATAGGTGGGCTGGTCCAGCTAAAATGTTAGACAAAATGAAGGGCACATTTGAGATAGCTAATTGTCTCAGCTACATCATACTCAAAGTTCAGCGTAAACGAAGCTAAAACGACGGAGATATTGCTCGCGAAAGACGGGAATGTAGAATCCAGTTTTGAGAAAAAGTCATGTCCCATTGAGAATACACGCAAAATGTGAAAAATTGACATGCCTCCTTTAATCGCAAAAAATACGCCATGATTGCCTTTGTTAAAATGAAGGATCATAGGAACTTTATTTGTAGAGAATTGTCTCAGCTAAAACATATACAAATTTGGAAGAAAATCGATCAATATCTACAGAGAAACAATCAATTTTAAGTAAATATGCTGACGTCATAATATGCAAATTGAAATTTTGAGTTTGGAGGCCATTTTGATGACGTCATGAGTTAATTGAGGGTCAAATGAGACATGAAACAATATCTCCGAATCATACTCTATCAAAATATGAAAACAAAATTGGGGTCACCTTGCATCCTAAACAGCTACAATGGATTTTGTATGGGCATGTTTTTGCCCATATATGATATGTATTACAAGAGCTCGCGCGCACGGAAATTTATGTTAAACGGTCGATCATTCCATTATTAATAGTCATAAAGAGACAAGCATGGTATCAATTTGTTTGTAAAAATATGTGAAATATTATGAAAGAAAAAAAATGGCAATTCTATGTTGTGTAATAGTTTTACGCGCGAAAACGCGCGCGCCGCGCGCACGCGCGTGTGTGTGACCGATTTTTTATAAAATGCTTAGAATGGCCTAAAACGTATGTAAAATGATTTTGAGATGATTTTGAGCATTCAAAAATTTTGCGCGCGCATTAACGCGCGGACGTACGCGCACGCGCGCGTTCTTTGACCTGAAGTTGACCGGACGGATATTGACCTTGATCATGATAAATATGAATGAGAAATACCTTTTGGTTATGAAGATATGATCATGTGTTGATTTTCGTAAAATTTTACAAAATGGCGCCTAGATGACGTCATCAGTGAAGGTCAATGTTGAAAACGTTATTGTGCTTTGTACATATGCCTATACATATGTGTGCCAAATTTCAAGGCATTTGATCGAGCCATTTTCAAGTTATCTTGCTAACAAAAAAGTGGTTAGAAATAAGAAAAATATTTAATAAATAAATAAATAAATAAATAAATAATAAAGGCAATTCTAACGAAATTATAAGGTGGTCTGTACGTTATACAGCCCACCTGATAATAAACTAGACATATAATACTTGTTTGGAACAAGTATAGGTGGGCTGGTCAACTAAAATTTGAGACAAAATAGAGCAAAAATAAGCGACATACTGCTTACAAATTCTTAACAAACAATATCATGTAGATTCATAACGTGAACTAAATTCACCTTCTATAGGCATAACACGCAAATTATGAAGTTTTTGACATGAGGCCTTTAATCAAAATTTTCACTATGATGACGTCATCAAAATGAAAAATGGTTATCACTGCGCTTGTAGAGAATTGTCTTAGCTACAACATATCGAAATTTTGAAGAAAATTGATCAATATTTACAGAGATACAATCAATTTTACATAAATATGCTGACGTCATAATATGCAAATTCGTATTTTGAGTTCCAAGGCCATTGTGATGATGTCACGATACACTTAATGGCCGAATGAGACATGGAATCATATTTCCGACTCATACTCTATCTAAATATGAATAAAAATTGAGGATCCCGGTGCATTCCAAAGAGCTATAACGGATTTTGTATAGGCATGTTTTTGCCCATATATGCTATGTATTAAAAGAGCTCGCGCGCACTGACATTTATCTTGAATTTACGCTCATCTTGTTAATAATGGTCATAAAGAGATAAACATGGTATCAAATTCCTTGAAAAAATATGAGAAATATCATGAAAGAAAAAAAAATGGCGATTCTATGTTTTGTAATGGTGTTACGCGCGAAAATGCACGCGCATGCTCGTACGCGCGAATTTTTATAAAATGCTTAAAATGACCTGAAACGTATGCAAAATAAATTTGAGACGATTTTGAGCATTTAAACATTTTGCGCGCGCATTGACGCGCGGACGTACGCGCACGCGCGCGTTTTTTGACCTGAAATTGACTGGACTGATCTTGACCTTGATCACAATAAATATGAATGAGAAATACCTTTTGGTTATGAAGATATGATCATGAGTTTATTTTCCGAAAATTTCACAAAATGGCGCCTAGATGACGTCATCAGTCAAGGTCAAGGTTGAAAACTTTACCGTGTTTTGTCCATATGCCTATACATATGTGTGCCAAATATCAAAGCATTTGATAGAACCATTACAAAGTTATCTTGCTAACAAAAAAATGGGTGGAAATAAGAAAAATAAAGAAATAAAGAAATAAATAAATAAATAAAGGCAATTTTAACAAAAATATAAGGTGGTCTGTATTAGATACAGCCCACCTGATTAAAGAACTTGTATTACAAGGAAGAAGGCGCGAAACCCGATATTAAGCAGAGCTTGTAATGGGTACGCCCGAATACACAAATATAATTATACATTATAAATGGAAGAAAGGAAGAAAGAAAGAAAGGGATAGGCAAAGAGGAGAGGAGGATAGAGACCTTGAAGAAAGAGAAAAGAAGAGAGGAAAAGAAGAGGACTACAACATAGTAGCGATGGAGTGTATGGCATGCATAAACAACATATGCTTCTTTATTACGAATTGTGTCGAAAACCCGTCTAAAACAGGGACTCATTTTAACCTTCTTTGGGCAAGACTATTTCCCTGATTAAAATGTTGTATGTAGTTTCATGTAAATGTCTCCGTGGAAAAAAACGAAAAGGACAGACTTTTCGACCCTTTATTTTAGAAGGAAATGGAAGGGGGATGAAATGCACTCGTTTTAAATTGAATGAAATGTTGATGATTTCTGATTGTTGGTGAAAAAGAAGAAAAAAGAGAAGAAGAGAAGCTTACCAATGGAATATGAAAGACTGATACTTGAATTACGTTGGATATTTGCGTTACGATTTAGTTCACCGCACAGGACTTTAAAACTGATTGAAAACGACACAATTGACAATTGCTCATTGCGATTATGAATTTATAAAAAATGAAAATCAGTGTAGTGTATACTTGTGCTTGTAACATGCAACATGTAGCCGGACTGCTTACTACAAATGGTCTAGATTCTAAATCGTAACATTTCAAAGTCGAGCGTAATGAGAGAAGGAGTCGATTACAAGAAACTGTGATAGACCGGTGCTACTTCAAGTATGGAGAAAATAAATCAAAAGCTTCACGAGGCAGCGTCGAGTGGTAACATTAAAAGTGTCAAAATACTGCTAAAGCAGGGTTCTAACATAAACCAGACAGACCAAGATGGAAACACACCCTTACACACGGCGATCCAGTATGGCCAGGAGACTGTCATCGAGTATCTCATAAATCATGGAGCTGATGTGGAGAAGGCGACTCCAAATGGACAAACACCCTTACATCTTGCTGCATCACTCGGACATGCTCAAGCAATAACATTTATGCTAAGTCATGGAGCTAATTTGGACAAAGAAGACAAAGACGGCTACTCTGCATTGAACAGTGCTGTAAGGAATGGTCATCTTGATGTGGTACGATACTTTATAAGTCAGGGGGCAAAAGTGTATCAGGGCAATACAAAAGGCTTGTCTCCTTTACACACGGCAGCAGGGTATGGTAAACTTGAAGTAGTGAAATACCTCCTCAGTCAAGGAGGTCAGGTAAATAAGAGGCATAATGAGGGTGGCACTGCATTACACATTGCTGCTCAGAATGGTCATCTTGATGTCACCGAATATCTCATCAGTCGAGGAGCTGAGGTGAATCAGGGAGATAACAAGGGTTGGACAGCATTACGCGGTGCTGCTCTCGATGGTCACATTGATGTCACCAAATATCTGATCAGCCAAGGGGCTGAGGTGAATGAGATAGATAACATGGGTTGGACTCCATTACACGGTGCTGCTCTTTGTGGTAAACTTGATATCTCCAAATATCTCATCAGTCAAGGAGCTGATGTGAATAGGGGAAGTACTAAAGGTATAAAAGCATTACACAATGCTGCTCAATATGGTTATCTTGATGTCACAAAATATCTGATCAGTCAAGGAGCTGAGGTGAATAACGGAGATAATGACAGTTGTACTGCATTACACATTGCTGCTTTGAATGGTCGTCTTGATGTCACCGAATATCTCATCAGCCAAGGAGCTGAGGTAAATGAAGGAGACAATAAGGGTAGGACTGCATTACACAGTGCTGCTGAGAAGGGAAATCCTGAGGTCACCAGATATCTGATCAGCCAAGGCGCTGATTGGAATAAGAGAGATAACATGGGTTGGACTGTATTACACGGTGCTGCTCAAGGTGGTGAACTTGATTTCATCAAGTATCTCATCAGTCAAGGAGCTGATGTGAATAGGGGAGATAATAAAGGTATGAAAGCATTACACATTGCTGCTCAATATGGTCATCTTGATGTCATCAGATATCTGATCAGCCAAGGAGCTGATTGGAATGACAGAGATAATGAGGGTTGGACTGTATTACACAGTGCTTTTAAGGGTGGTGAACTTCATGTCATCAAGTATCTGATCAGTCAAGGAGCTGAGGTGAATAGGGGAGATAATAAAGGTATGAAAGCATTACATATTGCTGTTCGATACCGTCATCTTGATGCCATCAAGTATCTGGTAAGTCAAGGAGCTGAGGTGGATGAAGGAGACGATAATGGTAGGAGTGCATTACGCATTGCTGCTCTCTATGGTCCCATTGATGTCACCAAATATCTGATCAGCCAAGGGGCTGAGGTGAATGAGAGAGATAATGAGGGTAGGACTGCATTACACAGTGCTGCTCTTGGTGATGAACTTGATATCTCCAAATATCTCATCAGTCAAGGAGCTGATGTGAATAGGGGAGATAATAAAGGTATTAAAGCATTACACATTGCTGCTCGATGTGGTCATCTTGATGTCACAAAATATCTCATCAGTCAAGGAGCTGAGATGAATAGGAGAGATAATGACGGTAGTACTGCATTACACATTGCTGCTCTGAATGGTCATCTTGAGGTCACCGAATATCTCATCAGTCAAGGAGCTGAGGTGAATAAGGGAGATGATGACGGTTGCACTGCATTACACATTGCTGCTCTGAATGGTCTTCTTGATGTCACCAAATCTCTGATCAGTCAAGGAGCTGAGCTGAATAACGGAAATAATGACGGTAGTACTGCATTATACATTGCTGCTCTGAATGGTCGTCTTGATGTCACCAAATATCTGATCAGTCAAGGAGCTGAGCTGAATAAGGGAGATAATTACGGCAGTACTGCATTACACAGTGCTGTCCAGGAGGGTCATCTTGCTGTCACAAAGTATTTGCTAGTGCAGGGTATAAGTGTGAACATGAGTGACAGAAACGGCTACACTCCTTTGCACATTGCTGCTCTGAAGGGTGACGTCGATACGATTAAGGTCCTGCTTGAGGAAGGAGCCCTAGTTGACGTAAATGATACCAATGGCCAGACCCCACTGCATCTATCTTCAAAGACAGGAAGTGCCAATTCTTCCGACATCTTAGCAAAGCATGCAAAGGTATGTAATATATCCTTCGTCTACATAATGAGGAGCCAATACAAATAATTCAAAAAGTGTCAAATTACGATTCTGGAAATATCTAATAATTAATGCAAACATAGCTAAATGGTGTTTAGTTAGAATCCATATGTTCCTGGGCTTAACTGTAAGCACATTCAGATCCAACAAAGTATAGGCTAATAACAAATCGTGAAATTGTTCTTGATAATTATATGGCTATAGAAGATAATTGAAAGGTCACGTTTTGCTGCCAGTGCGCTATAAAAAAAAAAAGAATACGTCTATATAATGTATAATTGAAACATTCTGTTTTGTTTTTATAGATCAACGGGATTCTTGATCATCGTGATGATGAAGGATTGACTGCCATTCACCTCGCCACTCAAAATGGCCACACTCCGGTTGTCGAGTCGCTGGTTAACCATGGATCCTCCTTGAACATCCAGTCACACGATGGAACAACCTGTCTCCATGAAGCCATCAAACTTTCTGATCACACGGTCAGAAAAGAGCAAACAGAAGGGAAACCCCAAGAGGTAAAAACGACTTTAAACTATCCGTCAAGAAAAACATTCCATAATTACTGGCCTACATTCGATACACCGTTGCCATGCTTATAGGGGATTAACATTAATTGGTTTAATTGGAGAATACCATTAATCCTTGAGAAAGGTGTTGATTTCGGAGACCAAATTAGAAAGGAATTGTTTCATCCCTTTGTTCGGATGCTCGTATATTTCGACAGAATATATACCCACTGACGCCCCTCACTCATGTATCGACAACCGCTTAGTGCCCAGTATGGTGGAATACGGTGTCATGAAAGCTTTAGTGGACACAGATCTTTTAAAAATTTGATGAGAGATGCATTCACTCTTTTCCATCCTTGTTTTGGTTAACGAACGAGAGCACGAGAGATTGTTAGGTTGGTGGTGTTTTTAGAAGTGTTTTGATGGGAGATAAACGTGTAGTTTAATATATTGGCTGGGATGGTTCCCTTACTTGACTGGTCAACTAAAACATCGATGGAAAAGATAAATGTCTTTAACGTCAAACTTTAAAATGACCAGTTTATAAGCATATATTAACTTTCACTGCACATTTGTTTGTTTTTTGTTTTCGATAACCTCTCTTGATACACCTCGTGTGTTGACTCAGATCTCAGAAGACTTCTATCAGCACGAGTTTTCCCCAGAGGAGGCTTTAGTATTATACCTTCTGGAGCACGGCGCGAAGCTGGATATGAGAGATGGTCAAGGCAAACTACCAATCCACTATGCTTCCGATGAAGTTATCCGACAGATGATATTTTCAAGGTAGGGAAATCTGTGTTCACAATCTACGTCTTTTGATGATTAATGGACCAGTTCGGAGATATTATCTGCACATGGGCAGATAAATGTTATTGTGCCAAACTGTAAAACCCATCGACACAGATGCTGGATAGAATTTTCACGAAATTACCTAGGGGGCAAACCCCCGATTTGAGGGATTTGAGACATGGGATGATGTAAAAGGTTGTTTGGTATCAACGTGCCTGCACAGTTTCTATGTGGACTACCTTGAAATAATGCTGCTGAAAAAAATGGCAGCCATGTATAACTACTTTTAAAGGTAAAGACCAGTTTTGGAAATGCCCCCCCCCACCCCCCTCAAAAATGAAATGGAAGCTCTTATTACCAATCATGTGTAAGAATATGTTTTGACTAATACGTGATTATACAAATTTTGCCGGGAAACCGCCTACTAATTGATATATTTGGTAAACTAATATATCTATTCGGACTGGATAGATAAAGGGGAATCTATACATCTTTCTGTGTACAGTGCTTGTTACTTTACCAAGACTGGGCCAAATTTTCTGTCATTTTGATGATTCCAGAACCTTGTAGTACACACCAATACCTATTTACTACATGATCAACCTTTTCTGAACGATTTCACAACGTTTCTTTCACAATACAATCGCATGACCAGAACTGGTCCATAACGATTCTATAACAAATGATTATATTTTTTTTAAAGGAATAGTTGAATTCTGTTGCCTGCAGAGGGCGCTACACAAAATATTTTTTGCGAGATAATGAAAAACTGAGTGTCAAATTTGAAATAAAATACAATTTAAATGACAAAATCATCAACAAACGAAAATATTACATAGTGAAAATATCGACTAATGCACATCATTGGCATGTACACGTAATAATTCTTAAAAAAGGGTAATTGATATTAATACTATGATCTATTAGGGGGAAGGTGAACAATTGTAGATAGAATTATGATTCGTTGGACTTTTCAGCCTTTGAAACAAAATAAGCAGAAAATCCTATCTCTCTGCACAATATGCTTTTCTATGGAACATCCGGGTACGTGTATATATTTCCCAGTCGTGACTCCGTGACTGATTTTCTATACAAAGAGAAGAGGCTATTTTTCTACATTTCAATTGAGGATATCGAGTAGCCAGCAATGCTTTGTGATATATACTATGTAAATGAACAACTTATAAATATCATATGCTTGCCGTAGGTATAAATTAATGGACATTTATTTGCTTAGAATGTCAACTCTAAACCCTGGACTCTGGGCCTATTGGAACGTTGATTTATTCTTTTATATTCTATATATTCATATCATGGCTGAAGATGATTATCAAAAGCTTTTATGTTTTACTCTATGATATGATTTTAAATCAAATCATCACTCCTTATAATCACTCTTTTGTCTCTCTTTGTACCCTCAAAATTATAGGTTACCGTCAGTAGATATGATCACAAGATATCGAGGTAATGTAGGATATACAGAGATAACAAAATTGTCTTTTTCGTGCATTGTTTCAACTGCAATATATGTTACTCATCCAGTCTTTATTTCGTTGTGAAAGTGCACTCATTCATCTATTAAAACGAAAAAATGCCTTTTACACTTAGGTACGAGTTAATACACATTATTGGCTTACTATACGTACTACTCTCGTATCCAATGCATATTCAAGATATATATTTTCTCCGCCTTGAATTAATATAGACGTTTGTTTAATTTTTTAAATTACTAGATTATATTACTAAATGTTCCTAAATATCAGATTAAGTCATTTATTATTCTCTGAACACAAGGAAACTCTTCATTTCCACCATTTTGTTGGTAATCCCTTGACTTCTTCTTGTGTACAGATGAAGAAGCCATACCCTTGGTTACGGTGTCTGCTCATGTCGATAATGGCGGAAAGCAGATACAACTGGCGGATCTTGGTATATCAATGTCTATCCCACTAGGGGCTGTTAAAAAAAGTGACTCCTGCAAGATTACATTAACCAGGGTACAAGATTCTCCAAGCATCAATAGCCAGGGGGATGAATCAGTGGCCTGCTACGGGATTAGATGTAACCCTCTAACCATGATCTTCCATCAACCGGTTAAGATCAAGATACCACACTCAGCCTGCATCGTCAACTCAAGTCAATTGAAGCCTGACATCGTTTGGCGTGTATGGGATTCGCCAAAGGGTAAGTCCATTGGGTCAGAGCCAGAAAATGAGCCATTCTTAATGCTGGGATAAACGGAAAGTGATGTCACGAGATTCACAACTAGCTTGGGAGACACAGCCCTTTAAAATACATTCTTAATACAAGTTAAAAATAATATCTTATCCATTATTTCCTACGTCTCCTTTGCTAGCCTTTAGGTAGCGTGGTCATTGTCGTGAGGAACAATTCGAAATGCCTATATATTTGCGGAAACATTTAAAAGGTAAAGAAGTAAAGGGGAGTTAGTGCTCTTAAGGATGGTTATATGAACTTCAAGCAATTTAAAACAATTACAGTTGGCAAGAACACCAACGTGGATATAAATATTTTGTGTCAGTATTGAGGTGTAACGGTTTAAAGGACAAATCAGCTCCATGACGAAATAAAATTTCCTTACAGCAAATGAAATTTGTTTTATAACAATTGACACCAGATCTACCAAGAACATCAAGAAAGAGATCATCCAGCTCACCAGACGAACCACCATACTGCAGAGTGTACAAGAGACATATTGAGCTGTACATTGGTCACTGTGCTGAGTGGTGGGTTCTTATTCCTCTCGAACAACAGGTGATCCGACACCAACTTCTGTGCACTCCGTATATCCCAGACAGGATAGAGAGAGGCAGTGAATTCGAAGTTCACCTTCAGATGCATACGGACCTTCCTGGGATAGAAACGGTCAGTAAAAAGCACCTGATTATTATTTACTACTAACAAGTAGGCCTACTTCGCGATGTTTCACCAGTTTCTACTGGCTTCTTTAAGCGGTCTGATTCCAGTTTTAGGAGAAGCTTTGATGAATCAAAGTCTCAACGAAACTATAGATAAAGCATGGTAATTCGTTTCAAATCAGATGATGCTCTTGGGAAGCATGTTGCAAATTGGAAATGTCTCAAAGCCTTGTCCTGTACTTAGCCCCACAGGACGATTCTTCGAACCATTGCGATGTATGGTTCTTGCAATTTATTCCCAATGAATTATGCAATTGTTCGTGTTCTTCAGCAAGTACAGAGCCCGTCATACAGAAAAGCATTCATCTTCATGGTTGCAAAGGGGTTAATAAGTTCAACACAACTTTCAAGGCATGGTTATTATGTATTTTAAAGATACTATGTCCCTTTTGCAAACAACATCAAATTGTGTAGAACTTTGCAGGAATTATGAATATGTCATGTATGTCCTATCTGTGAAATTTAAACGTTAGCAGTGTCTTAATATTCAAATTATGCAAGAAAATCCGTTTACTTGCTATATAGACTTCACTGTCAGACACTATTTAATGACTGGCTGGCTTTTTCATCTTTGGTAATAACATACATAAAATAAGCAGTAAAGGGTATATGAGCATTTGTCTACATCAATAACCCACTTCTTGTAATGGCCAAAATTAAACCGATTGAATCTTTGCGCAGCATAAAACGTACGACCATTCGGTACAATGGTCTGAAAATCAGACTATTACATACTGGCTCTATAGCTCCTAAGTCGATTTGACAACTAATAGTCGTGATTTTCCCACTTTATGACATTTTCAAGCCCCCCTTTATTTAGGGAAGTTCTAAATTAGTATTGTCTTTCAAATGCCGTTGGAATTTAACCTTTTCAAATTTTTGGCCTGCAAATGGGACATACTAGCTTTAAAGAAATATACAATTTTCGTGATGAAATCAAATCTAATGCACAATTTTGTGCTAAGTGATTCGTTACAATGTTGTTATTCACCTGTTACAAATAATTTTATTTCAATAGTCGGAATGCGAATTCCATGCGTAGGTAGGGTAAACATTATGTTTTGTCCTACCTTATTTTAAGAACTGTAATTGCTCATTGCGTAGAACTCTTTAGAGTGATGTACTAGGTATTAGTCATCTGTTAAGATTAGAAATCTTTCTTCACTGAAAAAAACATTTCTTCTCTAATATAATTTTTGTGATATGTAATCAATATACATGTAATTAACACTGATGCGTGTCGACGGTACTTTTTCCCTGTGGATTAGGATATACACGAGGAGAATAAGCAGCAGTCGTACCACAAGAGCCATCGTTCCGTTCCCTTCAGTGTTGAATCTAAGTCTGGTGACGTCACAGTGACGTGTCATCGCGAGGGAGAACAAGTGGAAAGCACGGTAATCAAACATTAAAAGCATTTATATGACGTGTCAATGTTAACTATGATAATCTATAATTAATCAAAACAAAAAACCTTTCAATTTCCATAGCAAAGGTTGTTTTTGATGATCAAGCTGTTGTCTTTTTTTAATAAAAGTTACCCATGTTTACTAACACATGTCAGAGGTAACAAATTGTCACATGTTAATATTTGTTAGAGGTAATCATGTCAGAGGTAAACTAGTCAGAGGTAAACATGTCACGAAATTACATCTGGCATTGTTACCTCTGGCATTCCCAACTCCTACATCTACTTCAAGAACTTTTACCTATGACTGTTACAGTTTTACCTCTGCCATTCTTAGCTCGGTATTCTCACTTTTCGCATTCTTACCTCTAACCTTATTTCACCACTTACATCAGAAATGTTTACGTCGAGCCTTTTTTGATGACATTTTGACATCTGACACTTTTACTGGGCACTAGATGTTACTCAATCATTCCCTTTCCACATTTAATGAAGTTATCAGACTTTAAGATCACCTAGGGTTTGATGGATATAAAGTTCACATCCAGGAGGAGAAAGGGGACATTTGCTACCAGTATTATGAATTGAATGCTGACTGTATGGACTCCTACAATTGTTGCATTTGGTACTCCGGGGGAATGTATCCATGGTCAACACGATCGCATCTACTTATAGCAACAAACAGTAACTGGCAATTTTAATAGCCTTCTACTTCACATAAAGAAATGTGCGAATATGACAATGACGTATTACATCATTTGAACATGTTTCCACATTCAAACGCGGTTTCTATTGTATATTCAACAGAGTATTGAAATTGCAATTCCTATGATTAATTTAAAATTTTTGCGATCGTGTTAGTAACTCTAGATGCTATGAAAACAATTTAACATCTCGGTTTTACAGTAGGCTTGCGGGTGCACCATATGTGAGAGAGAGAGAGAGGGTTGAGGAGTCCTGAAAAGGACTCTGACTCGGTAATCGGGATGAGTGGGGTGTGGTATCGGGGAGACGCTGTGTGTGTCCCCGACGTACGCGCCGTTGTAGTCTGTCTGCTGTGCATTGTAGCTGTGAGGCTGGCGGCTGCTTTGAGGGTTCGGCGGGTGGCGTTGGTTGATGTACGGTTGTCTGTCGGGGTGGTGAGGGCGGTGCTGGAGGTTGTGGTGGAGGAGGAGTGACCGGGTACTTGTTGATGAGGGGTTTCCAGATGTCGTTGATGTATACTCCTGAGTCTTGGGGCACGGTGTTGTGGCGGTGAATTTCGATGGCTTCTCGGACAACCCGGAGACTCCAGCCCAGACGGACAGTCAGACGAACCAGCCGACCATCCATGTTCACTCCCCGATGACTCAAGCCCACACGGTCACCTATTTTCCCCTGACGTCCGCACCCCGGTGACTTAAGCTCAAGCACGCCAGCTATTCTCCACTCCTGACGACGGATAGTCAACCTGTTATAAACGTCGAGCCACTCATCCTCTCCTAGCGCTATAGAAAGATAACAAACAGTCATTTTCAGGACTACACACCCCCAAGAAAGATTACCGAGCCAGAGTCCTTTTCAGGACTCCTTAATCCTCTCTCTCTCTCTCTCTCTCTCACATGGTGCACCCGTAAGCTTACTGTATATATACATCACCATGCAAGCCGGCACTTACAAGCAGCATCCACTCGGTTTTGTTTTAACTTTTCTTGAAATCACATATTTTATAATTTAGTATAGTTATTTGTTTATGTTTCAATAACACAGGTTCTCTCTTTACCGGATGTTTATAGCAAGATGAGACACATAATAATCCTGTCCGTGACTCCTACTGAGGATGATGTAGAATTCACAGAGATTACCATTACGATTACACAGGCTGGAAAGCTAGGGGTTTCTCGATCCATTGCTTTTATCATCAGACGCACTGGTATATGTATTCTCTCTTTATTAAATTTCGTTCACTTAATGACACCCTTTTAGTTGCTTCGTGGTTAATAACTCAAGAGAATGATCAAATAAAGAACGTGAAAAAAAATCTCACCCCCAAAAAAGAACCAAAGCTTAGAGATTATTGCATTTGAATGTAATGTATATCGAAAAGCATTGAATGCCCAAGATTATCCTGAAAATGAAGCCAAATTAGAGTCCGAAATGGGTTTTTATTTCATTCTATATGATTTGTAACAGTTCGTCGTTAATTAAAAAGTTGGTTATACAGTGCGTCCCAGAAAAAACGAAACCGAGAAGTATCGATGTTTTATCATAACGTAATCACAACCATAATTAATGAATGATACATATTTGGAAAGCTTAGAGTCTCCTCTTTCAGTTGATGCTACTCAGATGATGCATATTTTACGCATGAGTGATTAAAAGCAATTTGAAGGAAGGAAACCAAAAAGACATTTGGCGGGCGGTATCTGAATTTCGAAGGAAAATTCACATTTCTAGAAAGTTGAGTTTCTGCTCTTTCATATGACACCTCAATCAGGAAAAATGAGCGAGGAATAACAAAGTTCTGTTTGCTTAAAGTAGCCCTTACATTTTCATAATTTTAACAAACGAATTCGTTTTCACTTGGTGCCTGCCGTACCAAAAAGCAGATTTGACAAAAGACTTAACTCCGTTTCGTTGACAATCAGCCATGCATGAAGACTCTCGTCTACGGCTGATTGTCAACGAAACGGAGTTAAGTCTTTTGTTAATTTCGTTTATTGATACGGCAGGCAGCCGGTGAAAACGAATTCGTTTAATAAAATTATGGAAATGCAAGCACTACTTTAAACAAACAGAACTTTGTCATTCCTCGCTCATTTTTCCTGATTGAGGTGTCATATGAAAGGGCAGAAACTCAACTTTCTAGAAATGTGAATTTTTCTTCGAAATTCAGATACCGCCCGCCAAATGTCTTTTTGGTTTCCTTCCTTCAAATTGCTTTTAATCACTTATGCGTGAAATATGCATCATCTGAGTAGCATCACATGAAAGAGGAGACTCTAAGCTTTCCAAATATGTATCATTCATTAATTATAGTTGTGATTAAGTTATGATATAACATCGATACTTCTCGGTTTCGTTTTTTCTGGGACGCACTGTATATGTACATTCGCATTTTTGTTTCCTCCATTTTCACACGACTCTTTGTACAAACACTTCTTCTGTAAGTTTAAAAAAGAGACAAAAGTTCAGAAAACAGTTTGATAACTAGAAACCATCTGCAGAGGAAAAGATAAAATGATAATAATAAAAAACACAAGTCGTTTTTTTAATTTTCTCTTTAATTTGTTCCTTTCTAAATTGTAGATGGACCGGAGTACGAATATCCTTCTGAGCCCACATCATTTCTAAGGTAACTTTCAGAAGATTGTATTCTCTGTAAGAATTGTAGAATAGATCAGAACAATATCTTTTTTCTTTTTTCTTCTTCATTTCAGGACCTGAAGAAAATAATGATAAATTCAAGTACTTTCCCCATTTCATTATATCTACGTGACAAAAGTGATCAGAAATGGATTCGGTGCATGGCGTTTCTAAGTTCTCCAGGCTCTATTTCGTCAAAGATATTAATAGGGCCGATGAGTTAATCAGATGTTAGGCTGGGTTTATAGATCGGAATGGATGTAACATTTGGTCCTGAGTTGAAGTTAGGCATTTGTGTAGTACTTTGACATGATATACATATTGACCACGAAGCCATTTTCTTCGAAACATTTGACGTTTAATCATACCTGGGTCTACAGGGGCAATTATGAGTAAATGTCCTACCAAAAGTAATTAGCGTCGGGATGTTGTTCACACCTTTATAACCTTCGTTTTAAAGCAGTTACCGTAAAGAAATTTACCTGAAAACCTTCACATCGTCTTGCAGGGCAGTGGAAGAAGTCTCAAAAAGTGAACTGCCAGACATCGATGTCCTTGCAATAGCCCAAACAATGACAGTAGACCACTTTTATGATTTGGGAGTAGCTCTTGGTTTCACCATACAACAACTGGATGCCATAGAACACAGGAGGTTCCATGACAGAGAGCAGGCCATCTATGACATGCTGTTAATATGGAGAGAGAGACAACCGTCCGGCCAAGCAGCAAAGGAAACGTTTCTCTCACTAATGGCATCTTCAGCAGAAGAAATTGCCATATCAGGTTTGACTATTTGAACAAAGTGTCCATTTGTCTTCCTAGTCGATGTCCTGGAAAATGGAAGTAGAAAAGGTTTAATTCAATGTTTTTTTTTTATCGTACTCACATTGAAACCAAATTATTGTAACAGCCGGCTGAACAGAAGGACCCAACCTATCTGCTAACTTAGGATCGAGTACACACTAGTACCCATAGATTCATGGAGTTTTATCATCAGAATAACTTTGGATAATAAATGTGGTTTCATGGCATTGCGTTGCTAGAGTTAGGGTTCAGGATAGAATTAAGAATAAGTTCCAGTGACCCTAATTCGAGACGCTTATGGCACTTAGCAGTCAGGAAATAAGAGCTAGATAATTGTTAACTGTTAATTGGACCATGGGCTGACATGTAGTCAACATTTAGTATTTGAGTTATGTCAAGATATTACATGCCATTTTATTATACAACAGAAAAGATGAGAATAAATAACAATTGGTGTACTCAAAACAATACGTATCTAGTATCCACACATCATATGAGGGATGGTGAGTGAAGTGTTAATTAGCTTGGCCTATTAAAACGATGCTAACAACTAGCTTCATTTCAATTGAAAATTTTCTTATTTGTTTTTACGCTAATGTATTTATGTTCTTCTTCGGTTTGACCTAGGTACATCAGACATTGGACCTACTGGGTAAGATTCTAATTTATTCACTGCTTAACTTAAGTATTGATAGAATTGACATTCAGATCCAGTTTATTGATATTTATTTCCGCCAAATGAAAAGAATTGGCTCCAGTATGAGCAATACAAGACGGCCAGTGTGATGCATAGGTGTGAACGCAATTCCCATCTAAAGGCCCAAATCAGTAAATGAGAACATAAATGTATACACAAATGCCTGAACTAATACATGCAGAACGTGAAGATAATAGGAAGACAAGGAGGGGAGGTGACACAAACGAGTAGGTAGAGAGAGAAAAGGAGAGAATTATACAAACACGTACGCATGAAAATCACACTCGCCCTCATTCTTTTGGGTTAAAAAAAAACGCAGAAAGGGGGTTCTTTTTCTGTTAATACAGGGAGATTCCTGACAGGACATTGGTAGCGTTCGCCCGTCAGATCAGACCAAAGATGTTCCATGAGATTGGCGGGAAGCTGGGATTCAAAAAGTCAGAGTTACAACACATCGAACATCGGACATTATACAACAGGAAAGACACCAACGTCCAAATGCTCTCAATGTGGAAAGCATCACAAACTTCAGGGCCTAAAGCAAAGCAGACATTGAAGCTGGTTTGGGATTCTGTGCACGATGCATCGAAAGCAGAGAAAACCAAGGGTATCAAGTTTTTCATTATCTATTGGAATAGATATAACTTGATCTAATTATATGCTCTGATGAATGTACATGACAATGTTCCGCCAATTAAACCTTCTTTCGTTTTTCACGGTTATATATTGAGGGTATCTATAAAAAACCGAGCTGTCGCTGTAATCTACTACATAACATAATCAAGAAAAAAAGAAAAAACGAACTTATACATTATTCTCTTGGTCTTCTTTAACCATCATGTAGGTCATATAAGTAAGAGATCAACCATTGTATAGGCCCTATAAGTAATTAAACGAAATACGGAAATTAAAGATGCTGTTATGCTCAGGGCAGTACCATTCTAAGGTCATATTAGCCTTATACTTTATATCTTGTTGTAGACGAAGAAGACGACGAAGAAGAAGAAGACGAAACATACGAAGAAGAAGAAGACGAAGAAGTGGATGTTCAAGAACTGGAAGGGAATTCTACTTCACCGCCTACACAAAGAACAGAGCAGAGCGAGTCTGTAGAGCCTGAAGATATGACGATCATCATAAATTCAGATTCGGGTATGTCACATTAGTTCTGAAGAAGGCATTTCACAGTACAATGGCTTCATAAGGTTTCGTAAAGATGCTAATGAAAACGAAAACTAAAGTATATCTATCTATATAGAGAAATATTCAAACTTGTCTAATAAGGCAACTCAAGAAAACAGATTTTTTTTTTTTTTTAAATTTTTACTGTAGACAGGTGGACTTTCTAGACAGGTTCTACAACGCACGTTTCTCTTTCGAGGGGGAGACAATACGTATTAACACTTTAGACATGGGGCATTTATAGAGAGTTGGTCATTAAGACAGGGTTGATTGCATATATATATATTTATACGTATAAAAGTGCGAGAATTCTCAAATCTGACAATAAACTGACAGTGAGCTACGTCTCACGTTCCTATAACTTTTTCTTCACGCCTATAAATATATATATACATATATATATAATTATGTATATATAACATATTCTATTTCATAAATCATAGATGGAGATGAAGCCAGTGAAGGCTTCGACATATGTGGAGGTTCACCGAGTACGAGCGAACAGTGTAGAGTTGCTCTTCCGGTGAATAGTCTGTCTTTGGCATTGGAACTGGGGAACGCTCTTCGTCTGGATGATGACGTCATTGTGAGTTTCGTTGCACCTTCTGAACCTGCAGCAATGAACAGAATAGCATGGCAACTCATCAACAAGTGGTGCAGACGTTTCGGAATACAAGAGAAGAAAGGTACTGATAACAAAGCTTCTTCAAGATTACAACATCCATGATTGCAGTGCAGGTTTGATACAATTATGGATAATTTTAAGCCGTACTACAGTAAATTATTCTCCCAATTACGTTAACTAAAGGTAGAGATAACATGGGATGGGTTGTAGAGGTGACCAGGATGATGGAAACTTGTCTGTAAGTGTTAGAATTTTAAGAATTTTTAGTCCTATTCAAGAGGGAGAATACGAAACGGCATGGACAATCATGGCAATTATCTTGTTATTTTTTTCCAGGTCGTGATGAAATCTCCAAAAAGATTTGCACAACTCCAGATCTACTCGACCTCTCACAACGCCTTGATCTAGCAGATTCTGAAATCCTGCAGGTTATGTCCACATCTGTGTCCTTTCCATCAACTTCAATACGACACATCGCTCTACAAATGCTTCAAGAATGGGTACGACACGGAGGAACAAGAAAGAGGCTTCTCGAAATTACAAAAGCTTTTCATTTCAACGATGCAGCAGACAAAATAGCAACAGGTAATTGTAGTTAACACAATTTCGTTGAAACTCTCCTTTTTATTGAACTATTGAACTAATTTATTTCCAAATTTCTATTACAAAAATAACAAACCAATATACACAATATACATAGTAATTATTCAACGCATGAATGATATAACAAAAATCCGGAAGAAAATCAGCAAAAACAAAAGCAGAAATACAGAATAAAATCAGCAAAAACAAAAGTAGAAATACAGAATAAAATAGGACTACACACAAATTACTGTCAATGTGGGGGTTTATGAAAAAGAAATTATAAAGAAAACCCTGTGAATGAAATATCTGGCATGTCCTGTCATATAAAAAAAACCCTGAAATCTTTAATACTGCAAGTGTTTTTTTAAAACTTTTCTCAATATAGAACTTGTATGTAATTCTGATAACGGTAACCCGTGTTTAATCCGGACATGTCTTTTATCTGTTAATTGTGTCTTTAAATCATTCGTTGGTAGCAATGGAGCACCACCAAGGTTTCCTGGACCCCTTTTCTCATAGTATCATTGATCACGACGGTGGAGAGCTGAAGCTAGATGAACTGGACATCACAATATCCATTCCTGCAGGAGCAATTCCTAAAGGGATGAGATCGGTGGTCACTCTTAGTGTACCTAGTCGTTGTTCGTCTAAGATTCCCCTTAAGGATGGAGACGTCCTCATTACTCCAGTCATTGAATGCTCTTTCACTCAAGAACTTCTCAAACCTGCGACTGTAGCTCTTCCACACTGCATCCATCCGGAACAACATAAAGATGACTTACGTGTTAGCCTTTACACCAAGTTAACACCAGGTAGGCATATTATTCTTCTTCTCTATTCTTCTTTGTGAAAGATCATGATTGTTTTCTAAATATGCAGAAGAAAGGGTGTAATTTTTAACATCCCTACAATTCCAAATGATTCACCCTTGTTTAAAAAACCATGATACGAGGTAAAGTTATTTAGTTATGTAAACAATTTTAGTAAATAAGTCTCCTGAATATTCCTAAAATGATGGTGCATGATATTTGGTTACATATATTCACATTAATTTATTTGAGGGTTGGCGTGTGTGTGTTTTACATGAATAGATTCTGTTAGATTTTTTTTGAAAATTTTACATAGTATTTTGCTTTCTCTTTCACTCTTCTTGGCGTGTGTGTGTTTTACATAAATAGATTCTGTTTGATTTTTTTGAAAATTTTAGATAGTATTTTGCTTTCCCTTTCACTCTTCTTGCAATTTTCAAGATAAATTTGGTTACAGGAGCTTACTTCCAAATACATCAAGAGGTGTCCATATCTCAGAGGACATGATTGGTTTCTCTACGCGTCATCTACAACTCTGGGGATTGTCATCAAACAACGTTCGTGGAGTGCAATTCACCTGTGAAGTATTTCTGCCTCTGTTCATGCTTCCTTCACAGAAATCTACACTGCGTATTCGCATAGCTCATCCATGCAACAGATATCCTGCTGTATGTATATTATTAATGGCTTCTTATATCAGATATATAGCACCCCTCACGATGTCATGTTCATAGAGATCAGACTTTATTACTCGGGTTATAGGTGAGCCACGAAATTGCCCTGCAGTGTACAATAAATCCCCACAATGAGCTCCATTCCAAAATTTAAAATGTGATGACAAAACTATGAAAGAAGTGTAACGACATGAAATAAAGAAACTTGTATGACTTTGCCATTCGTTTGGTAATTGTTCAGATTTATAATCCAGGAACACAATTCAGTCACGTTTTCAATCACGTTTTGTTGTCAGAATATGTGCAGAAGACAGGGAAGCTCTTTGGAACCATTCTACCAGGTTGCGACCGTGATCAAGTTCTCTCTTAAATCAAAGGAAGATGATCTCAAGCTTTGGTGCCTATCTGACTCAGAAAAGGTCCAGGAAACTGTAAGTATCGCACTAGAGCATATGTATAATTATATGATCTGTCATTTCAATCGATTTCCACAGGATTTCTTCACAAAAATGAAAAAAACGTTATCAGATTTCTTCACACCATTGATAATAAAAGAAAATGTTATGGACATTGACTAATTTAACAATCTCTGACATTGCATTGTCCGCACTCTTGTTTGAAAATGTTTACCAGGTTTCTGTACGTGGTCTACTGAAAGGAGAATGCAACACCTCAGATTTCGAGCTGCTGTCCTCACACGCTGAGGGCGGGGCGAAGAATATCTCTCTACGTATTAAGCAGGGCGCATCAACACTCGCAGAGAAACAAATACCCATCTCAATGGAAGGTATGCCAACCCTTGGTAATAAAATAATTCAAAGGACTTCAATTCGCCATTACGATTGAAGGAAGTTCACACGATATATCAACCTAAAATATCCAGACAGGGGGGGGGAGTAATAAACAAAAGTACCCTACTCCACTATGTCCACTACTCGAATGGAAAATTTAATCGAAGTCACGTGTGGTGGAAAATCATGGGGAAAACCTGTCTTTAAGCACGTTACGCTCACAATATTCAGCCAATCATGGAAGTCAATTGTAGGCAAGCATGGAAGGTAGTAGCTGGCCATAAGGTAAACATATTATTCAATGAAGTCTTTTTATACTTCAAGTGTGAGTCTTGACGGGCCTGCCTGTAGACACATTTTTCCTTATTATCTGTATTCAGAATTTCTGTCATAATGTTCACATGCATTCGTTGTTTCCTTTTAATCGTGCAAAAAGGATTTAACGAAATCTACAATCGTACTGTGATAAATATTATTAGACAAGCCAATTAGCCACAGATGCAACATTCAATCCATTGTGTTATATTTTCCTCCCTAACCCCAAACTTAAGCCTTACCTTACATTGCATACCCAAATCTGAAATAAATAAATTAAAGAAAGGTATCAGTGGCAAATTTCGTAACCCACAGATTTATGATTTTTATGTTAAAGACGTGTTATCCGTGATAAATGAAGAGGGTGGTAATTCACTTATAACAATTGAAAGAAAGTGCAATTGAAGTTTACACATCATGATTATTTTCTTCCCTTTTTCACCCAAACAGTCGAGCCAGATTACGGAGTCTCCCACACGTAAGTAAATCAATTGTTTGTCCTAATGCAGTAAAAGTTTATCGTTGTCCTGGATTATTATCTCTTATCCTGCCACAGGGCTAATCCCCCCAGTGCCAGATTTATAACGAGATAATCGGATTAACGCGATGGTACTAACAATAGCGCGTGCAAAACACTAGGCACAGTCCAATGGGCATGAACAATAACTGCTATTACGAATGTTTGCTAGCATGCAAGAAGCAGCGTAACAATAGCGTGCACGCAGCCTCATGGCAGGCTATGAGTTATTATACCATGCTAATTAGGTCAAGTATTATATCGATAATATTCAACATTATACATGCAAAACCCCACATAATACATGCCAGTCGTTTAATTTATGAAGCAACACGAACCCTTCAAAGATTTGTTTTCCCTTTTTTTTCGGAGTATTAGTCGTGAAAATTACTATTATAATGTACTCGTGAAGCAGTGTACGTATTTGATATATATTTGGTTGGATAGCATTAATCGAAGTAGGATAGAATATCACCATCTTATCTTCTACACTGTTTTTCATGGTTCTGTATATTCTCTTCCTTTGCTTGTCACAAACTCTCACTTCTACAGACGCGACCGAATAAAGTTTGTATCAGACCACATGCTAAAATTGTTGTCTGGTTTCGTCTGTGCAATAAAGGATGCACATGACCTTGGCTACCAGCTTGGCTTCTCCCATTCAACGGTAGAGAAATACCTTGACAGAGCAGACTCCTCGGCTAGCAGCGTCTCAAGTTCAGGATTCAGGGAGATGCTTCGTGACTGGAGACGGTGTGTCCGACCGAGTGAGCAGGTTAATAAACTTCGTCTTGCTTTGGAGAAGGCTGGATTAAGTGATACCGCCGAGGTCCTCTTCCACGAATATTAGTTTAAACGTACACACTGCATGTCCACGATTGGATGTAATTCCAAGAATACTAAATAGATTGAAACATGTATTCTAAGTTTGCATGATTCTCAGCCTGAATTTCGAAGATGATTTTTCTTCATTGCCAATGCTGCCAGGAGTTTTCTAGTTAAGCTACATATGATAATAACAGCTTTTTAATCGTGTTTCATGATTATAGGGAAATCCAAAAAGTAAACTTAACTAAAAGAAAGCAGAAAAATCAGAAAAGTAGACTAGTGAAGGTTTAATGGAAATCAGACGATAAAATAAGTTAGAAATATTTTAAAGTTATAACCACTACACGTTTAGGCACTTCAGATCTGCTACTAAAGTGCTTTCGAAATCCCCTCATAATATTTGTAAGGTTGTATAAATACTGTTTCAGTTCTGTTGCTTTAAGATCATGTACATATGATTATTATATCAGAAGATATTTTCTTTATTGTAAGGTTGTATACATACTGCTGTAGTTCTGTTGCTACATTATTCATATACGTGATACAGTAAACGCAGTATATATTTTTGATATTGTAAGGTTGTATAAATGCTATTTTAGTTCTATTGCTACAATAATACTATATATTTGATGATAATTACAGAATATATTTTTCTTTATTATAAGTTTGTATGTATACTGTTCCAGTTCTCTTGCTAGAATAATCGTGTACATAAGATAATATTTACAGAAGACGTTTTCTTTATTGCATGAATGCTGTTTAAGTTCTATTGCTACAATGATAATGCACATAAAGTAATACATACAATAAATATATTGTTCACCATAAAGTGTTTTGAAACTGTTAAATGCATGGTCGTACAAAGGATTTTTTTAAGTTGGGGACCGGGGTAAAATTTAATGAATTATTGAAAATTTATTGCATTTTCTTTGTTTTTTTTTATTTGTGGGAACTATCCCCCTACCTAGCTAGCCCCCGCTGCGTACATTCGTGGTTCAGTAGCAAAGCAATGGCCTCGTAACTGTGAGGCCCCAGGATCGAAACCGTGTCGATGTGCCATATTAGTGCCCTTTTGTGGGGCATTAATCCTCATAACTGTCATTTATGACTTAAGGGCGTAGGTCCCCTAGTTGATAAGCATAGTAGCATAGACATGCTTTAGCAGTCATGCAAAACAAACACTGGCAAATTATTATTCAATAAAATCTGAGAATGTATACTATTATCTAGATCTATTATAAATAAATCATTGTCAAAATAATTCCATAAATTGGGGTAAAAAAAAAAATCCAAATATATGAGCGAAAGTGTATTTACTATGAGTCTATATGACTAGTATTTCATTTCTATCGCTACAATGGTCATTTATATAAGACAATAATTATTTTCTTCATTGCAAGGTTGGATGAGGACTGCTCATTGTTTTGACTACAGTCATCATGTATATAAGGTAATAACTTAAATGAATATATTCGTTATTATGTATGAAAACGGTTTTTGATGTATGAATATAACAATGTTGTATATATAAGCTAGCTTAACAATTTCAGAGAATATTTTCTTTATTGCCAGGTTGTTTGAAAACTTTTGCTGTTCTGTCGCTACGTAAATCATATACATAGGATAATAATTACAGAAGATATTTTCTTAGTTGTATGAATAGTGTTTGAGTTCTATTGTTACTATGACAATTCACATAAGTTAATCAATAAGCAAATGTTTCATCATGAGGTGTTTTGAAACTGTTCAATTTGTCTTTCTAGAATAATCATGTAAATAAGACAAAAATACAGACCAAACTGTCTTTACTATACGGCTATATGACTCGTGATTCATCTGTATTGCTACAATGGTCATGTACATAAGACATTTTCTTTATTGCAAGGTTTTATGAAGAGCGTTCGTCTGTATTACTACGATGATCATGTATATAAGGTAATAACTGAAATGAATATATCCGTTATCATAAGGTTGTATGCAAACGGTTTAGATGTATACAACAATCGTGTATATAAGGTAGCTTGATAATTTCAGAGGATTTTTTTCGTTATCGCAAATTGTATGAATACTGTTGTAGTTCTGTTACTACAATAATCATATACACGATACAGTTATCGCAGTATATATATATATATTGTATATTGTTAGGTTTATAAATACTGTTTCATTTATATTGCTACAATGATAGTGCACAAACGGTTATAAATACAATACATACATGGTTCATCATAAGGTTTGAAGCTGCTCAATTTTTATTGCTCGAATAATCATGTTAATTAGACAATAATTACAGACCAAATTGTCTTTACTTTACGGCTAATTGACTACTGTGTTATTGTAGTGCTACAATGGTCATAAGATGATAGTTACAGAAGACTTTTGTTTCTTCATTGCAAGATTTTATGAAGACTGTTCATTTCTTTTACAACTATGAACATGTATATAACCGAAATGAATATATCCGTTATAATAAGGTTGTATGAACACTGTTTAGATGTATGGCTACAAGAAACATGTATATAGGGTAGCTTGATAATTCCAGAGGTAATTTTCCTTATTGCAAGTTTGTTTGAAAACTGTTGCTGTTCTGTTGTTACATGAATCATATACATAGGATAATAATGAAAGAAGATGTTTTCTTAGTTATATGAATAACGTTTCAGTTCTATTTCTACAATGAATTGATAATGCATATAAGGTAATAAATACAATAAATATATGGTTCATCATAAGGTGCCTTGAAAAATGGTAAATGTGTATTGCCAGAATAATCATGTAAATAAGACAAAGCTACAGACCAAACTGTCTTTAATAAACAGCTATATAACTAGTGTTTCATTTGTATTGCTTCAATGGTCGTGTATATATGAAAATAATTACAAAAGATATTTTCTTCATGGCGAGGTTTAATGAAGAGTATTCATATAAGGTAATACTTGAAATGAATACATGCGTTATAATAAGGTTATATAACAACGTTTTTTTTTTTTAGATGTACAGCTAAAACAATCATGTATATAAGGTCGCTTAATAACTTCAGAAGGTATTTTCTGTATTGCGAGGTTGTAGGAAACTTTTGCCGTTCTAATGCTACATTAATCCTATAAATAGGATACTAATTACATAAGATATTTGTTTTACTTGTATGAATACTGTTTCAGTTTTATTACTACAATGATAATGCATATCTGATAATAAATTCAATAAATAAATGGTTCATCATGAGTTGCTATAAACACTGTTAACCCGGTATAATAATCATGTAAATCAGACAATAATTACAGACACAATTTTATTTACTATGAGGCTATATGACTAGTGTTTCATTTGTATCGCTACAATGGTCTTTTATATAAGACAATAATTACCGAGGGTTTTTTTTCATTGCAAGGTTTTATGAGGAGTGTTCATTGCTTTGACTACAGTCATCATGTATATAAGGTGATAACTGGAATGAATATATGCGTTATTATAAGGTTGTATGAAAACGGTTTTTGGTGTATGGATACAACAATGTTGTATATTTAAGCTAGCTTAACAATTTCAGAGGATATTTTCTTTATTGCAAGGTCGTTTGAAAACTTTTGCTGTTATATTGCTACATTAATCATATACTTACAATGATAATTACAGAAAATATTTTGTTTAGTTATGTTAATACTCTTTCAGTTCTATTGATACAATAATTATATTCATTTTGATATTAATTACAGAATATATGTTGTGTTTGTATGAATACTGTTTCAGTTTTACTGCTGCAATGATAATGCACATGAAGTGATAAATTCAATCAATATATGGTTCATCATAAGGTGGTTTGAAAACTGTTCAATTTGTATTGTATTACAGACCAAATTGTCTTTACTATTCAGCTATATGACTAGTGTTTCATTTGTATTTCTACCTTGGTCATGTACATAAGACATTAATTACAGAAGATATTTTCTTCATTGCAAGGTTTATGAAGAATGCACATTTATTTTACAACGATGATCATGTATATAACTCAAATGAATATATGCGTTATAACAAGATTGTTTGAAAACGGTTTTAGATGTATTGCTACAACAATCATGTAAAATAAGGTAACTTAATAGTTTCAGACGATATTTTCTTTATGGCAATGTTGTTGAAAATTTTGCTGTTCTGTTGCTACCATAATCATATACATAAGATGATAATTACAGAAGATATTTTATTCATTGCAAGGTTTTATGAGGACTGCTCATTCATTTTACTTCAATGATCATGTACACCACGTTATCACTGAAATAAATATATGCGTTATTATAAGGTTGTATGAAAACGGTTCTAGTTGTATTTACATTATGGTAATAATTGCAGAAGACATTTTCTTAGTTGTATGAATACTGTTTCATTTCTATTGCTACAATGATAATGCACATAAGGTAATAAATACAATCAATAATTGGTTCATCATGAGGTGCTTTAAAAACTGTTAATTTGTATTGCTATAGTAATCATGTAAATAAGACATTACTTACAGACCAAACTGTCTTTACTATACGGTTATATAAATAGTGTTCCATTTGTATTGCTATAATGGTCATGTATATAAAACAATAACTACAGAAGACATTTTCTTCATGTCAAGGTTTTGTGAAGAGTGTTCGTGTATTTTACTGCGATGATCATGTATATTAGGTAATAACTGAAATGAATGTATGGGTGATTATAAGATTGCCGATAAGAAAACGGTTCTGGTTCTATGGCTACATCAATCATGTTTATAGCTTAACAATTTCGGAAAATATTATTCTTTATTGCAAGGTTATTTGAAAGCTGTTTCAGTTGTATAATCAGTTTAATTCAGTTATTTTAGGTAATACATGCAGTACATATTAACTTTTTACTATCATAACTATAAGGTTTGTATGAACACTTAGTTGTATTACGACAACGGACACTTCAAGACGACTGTTAATAAAGATGATTTTATATTTCAAATAGGACAAAGTAATTTCAGTCTTTGATTTAGGTATTGAAGACACTTATTATCTGCTTTCCTATATGGCCTCATGTGTGTGCAGTTTTTCAGATTGCATATCGTTATGATTTGTATTTATATTATTTTTCTTTAATTCTAATTTATTCCAGTTGATATAGTTCTTAATGGTTTTAGTCGCCAAAAGGAATTTATAATAGTTTATATTTTTTTCTTTGTTATTTTTTGTATTCAACATACATTGCTTTTATTTTTTTCTAACGTTTCTTACATGTCTATAATGTCAATTTTGTTCATGTTTCTAGCAACAAGACGTACATCTGTACTAAAACCAATCGTATTTAAATTCATTTGAAAATAATGTGATTTATAAACCTGAAAACTAATCAAATAGATATCAAATATGAACACAATCAACATTTTAAGTAATTAAATTTATGTATATGGTGTATCAACGTTGCTCATGTTAAATTTCTACAATATCCAAGTTTAAACAAATCCAGATTATATATCTGTATTAAACCATAGTAAAGTTGTCAAAAAAGGCATGTTGGGAGTGTTGTATCAAAGTACATAAGACGATATAAACACGCACACTGACACACACGCGCACGCACGCCACAAACATACACCATTAAAAAAAAAAAAAAAAAGCAATTTTGTTTTATCTCTCAAAATGTGTAATACAAACCATAACATACAATTGAATAAAATAAACGTGTTCAATATTGATTGCTTTTACATAAAAATAATTAAACAAAAACTTATTTGCAGTATAATAACTTAGCAACACAGTAAAGGTATGATTGCCTAAACATAATATATATGTCAATAATATAAATGTTATTCACTTAATATAAAAAAAAAAAAAAAAAAACAAATCTGGAGGTAATTGTATTGGAACAATGCCTGCTCCTCCCTGCCCCTTCCTCCCCTCCCTCACACAAACACCCCCACTCAACCACACACATACTCACCCACCCCCCCCCCCCACACACACACACTATTCACTCGGTGAATGTCTGCTAACATTCTCAACTCAATAAAATCATACTAAATAAGTAAGTTATCCAGGCATGAAAATGATAGTATTACACATTTTTATTCTATATGAACTACGTGCAAACCAAACACATATATCTCGCCATTCTAATTCTTAATTATATCTAACTCTCACACACACAGGCGCGGATCCAGGGGGGGGGGGGCGAGCGGGCCTTGCCCCCCCCCCGCAAAAATAAAAAAATAAAAAAAAGGAGAGAGAGAGAAGGAAAAGAAGGGAAAGGGAAAGAGGAGAGAAAGGGGAAAAAGAAGAAGAAGAAGGAAAGAAAAAAGGGAAGAAGGAGATCGGGGGGAGGCAAAAGGACTTGCCTCCCAGACTTTTGCCTCCCCCCTCCCCCCCCCCCCCCTCCCCCCCCCTCCCCCCCCCCCCCCCATTAAAAAAAGAGAAGGAAGGAAGGAAAGGGAAAGTAAAAAGAAAAAGAGGAGATAAAGGGAAGGACAAAAGAGGAAGAAGAAAAGAAAAGAAGGGGGATATCAGTTGCAATTTTCCCGCCAACAAGTTGTGGATTGGGGGGGGGGGCAAAAGGCCCTAGCCTCCCATCCCCCCCCCCCTTCCCCGCTAAAAAAAGAGAGAAGGAAGGAAAAGGAAAAGAGGAGAGCTAAAAGGGAACAAAAAAGAGGAAGAAAAAAAGAAAAGGGAGAAAAGAAGCGGAGATCAGTTGCAATTTTCCGCCAACAAGGTGTAGATCGGAGGGGGGTGGGGGGGGGGGGCGGGGGTGGGGCACTGGCGTATTGATAGGGGAGGGGGGGGGGGGGGGTTGGCTTCGGAGAAATATAATTCAAACGTGGTTAATTTCTAATTCCATAATGGTGGTTTACAAATAATGCTGAAATTAGATAATTTTCCGAGATTTTTCCTCACTTTAATATGCGTTTGTTGGAAAATGACAAATTCCTAAATTTACATTCAGGCAAGGAAATGCTTCTTGAGATGCCTACATATCAGGGCCCGCGGAACGGCGGGGATCGGGATCCTCGAGCCCCCCTCCCCCCACACTTTCTTTGAAAAGGTATATTAAAGAGAAATAGAATGAAAGAGAGCGAGAAAGAAAAAATAGTTAACTGCCAGTGTCACATTATAATGGGGTATCAAAATATGCTCATCTGAACGTGATTAAATGCCTAAAAACCCCAAGGGCTCTGCCCCCTGGATTCCACCTAGGGCCCTAAGGCGGACCCTTAGATGCTTATCTAACGGTCATTTAATGTATAAAACCCCTGATTTCTGGGAGCTCTGCCCCCTGGACCCCACGCCAAATAATGTCCTGCCAGTGTCACAAAAATAAGGTATCAAAAATGCTCATCTGGCCGTAATTAAACGCCTAAAACCCCTGAGCTTCCGGGGGCTCTGCCCCCTGGACCCAACCAAGAGCCCTTAGGCGGGCCCTTTAATACTCATCTGACCGTAATTGAGTGCCTAAAACCCTTGAGATTCACGGGGCTCCGCCCCCTGAACCCCAAGCCAATTAGTGACCTGCCACTGTAACAATTAGGTATCAAAATAACGCTCATCTGACCGTAATTAAATGCCTAAAACTCCTGAACTTTCGGGGCTCTGCCCCCTGGACCCCGCCTAGGGCCCTAAGGCGGACCCATGAATGGTAATCTGACCGTAAATTCAAACCTTAAACCCCTGAGCTTCCGGGGCGGACAAGGTATCAACATATCGTCGCTGTTTTCACGCTGTTTTCGAAGTGACGGTAGTGAAACAAAATTGCATTCACTTTGCGTTACGATTTTCCTCGCTACCGTCACTTCGTGAAAACAAAGGCGATATGTTCATCTGACCGCAGAAGCGTAGCCAGGGGGGTGATGGGGTGTCCCCCCCCCCCCATAAACGCCGGCCAAAAAAAAGAGAGGAGTGAAAAGGAAGAGGACGTAGGAAGAAAAGGGAATAGACAAAGAACATTTTTGAAATTCAGACAAGGATTAAGAGTCGAGAACGGTACAACGAATCGCCTTCTTTTGCTAATGATTTAATGAAACGTGAAAGCTTCCACGCTTCGCGCGGGTGGGGGAAACTAAATTATTTTCGAGAGCGGAACAACGAATCGTCTTCATTCTCTAAAAATTTAATAAAACGTCGAAGCAGGGGGAAAACTGAATTTAGACAAGGATTAAGAGTCGAGAACGGTACAACAATGTAACGTCTAAGCTTCCGTGCTTCGCGCGGGAGGGGAGGGTAAACTAAATTATTTTCGAGAGCGGTACAACAAATCTTCTTCTTTCTCTAATAATTTAATGAAACGTCTAAGCTTCCGCGCTTCGCGAGGGAGGGGGGAAACTGAATTTAGACAAGGATTAAGAGTCGAGAACGGTACAACAAATCGTCTTCTTTCTCTAATGATTAAATGAAACGTAAAAGCTTGGGGGGGGGGGACTGAATTTAGACGAAGATTAAGAGTCGATAACGACACAACGAATCGTCTTCTTTCTCTAATGATTTAATGAAACGTAAAAGCTTCCGCGCTTCGCGGAGGGGTGGAGTGGGAAAACTCGCCCCTCCCTGCACCCACCCACCCCTAATTACGTCACTGCTGGTCACCATTACGTACCAATATTTGGCTCGCATAATTTCAAATTTGGGCCTCCCCCCTAAGAAATCCTGGATCCGCGCCTGCACACACACACACGCACGCACACATGCACACACACACACACACGCACACACAAATACACACACAAACACACACATATACACACCTACACACACACGCTACCGCACCTTAAACATATTTTATACGCACCTATAAATAACATATCGTTTTGGATGATGTAATTATATAATAATATAGATAATAAAACATATTTCAACCTTTTACTAAATATCTTAGTTTCAATGTCAACCCATCCATAATTATTACACTATATTTGTAATACTAAAACGATTAGTTAAAAATGGAACATAATGCCATTTCAATAGTCATTTACAGGTTATAGTCTTCACAACGAAAATAGAAGATCCATGAGAGAGGCATTTAGGGGAACAGAGAGCACTACCGGTGAGGAATGTGAGGTTTGGTTCGGTGGCCAGCCAGCTAAGGCTCGTTCACAAATAGACCTGATGGCTCAATTGTAGAGGAGTGGTCTCTTAACCAGGAGGTCCGGCTGCGAATCCAAGTGGATGCGATTGTGCCCTTTGGTCCCTCAGTACCAAGTCCCTCGGAGAGGACTTAAAGCCTTTGGTACCCTGGTTGCTCGTATAAACAAGCTATTTCTTAACCGTGTAAACAGTCAGGTAAACCAAACCAATAATCAACCCTCTCAATATATTAAGAAGGGGCAGAAGTATTTCTTTTGAAACAATGTGAACTCGACATAAGATTTGATCCCGTGACCAGCCAGTATAGAAGGCTTGTTCACATATACCACGGCAGGCCGCCTTGGGAATTATGCCGTACCGAAGGGCACTAGGCATTGCTCCTCCCTGAAGTTATTTATGTACAAGGTTTGGACCCGCTTTTTTCAGAAAAATGCAATACATTTTCAATAATTCATTGCATTTTGCCCCGACCCCCAACATAAAAAAAATATTCTGTGGGCATGCCTTCAACCATAATGCATGGCCCTACAGAGGATGGGCTGGGGGAAAATGCAATGAATTATTAAAAAATTATTGCATTTTTTTTTTTTTTTTTTTTGTGGGGGCGTTGACGTACCATAGCGCCCGCTGCGTATAGTCATGATTTATTGGCTAAGCAATGGCCTCGTTACTGTGAGCCCCCAGGATCAAGACCGTGTCGATGTGCTATATTAGTGCCCTTTTATGAGGCATTAATCCCCATTACTGTCAGTTATGACTTAATGACGTAAGTCCCCTAGTTGATTAGCATAGTAGCACACACATGCTTTAGCAGTCACGCAAAACAAACACTCCCCAATTGTCATTCAATAAAATCTGAGAATGTATACTATAGGATTTCTCGGTCACTTTCGTAAGTTTGCCACACAAATTCATTTTATGTTCATTTAATTTCGCCGATTCTGTCACCGCAGCTGTTATTTTTCGTTCAAATTCGTTTTTTAGCATTTAATTTCCTAAAACGATCATTCAAAAACATTTTATTTTCATTCGAATTAAAACGTGTTTCTTTTCCGTAAAATTTTCATTCAATTTAAAGCGAGACGATTCGCGATTACGTAATAGCGTCTTCCGTGAATTCAAATTCGTTTCTTTGCATACAGTTTTACACGTTTTGCAGACAAATTAAACATGTAAATGTTACCCAGTATGATCATATATAGAACCCCGCAAGCTTAGTTCCATGCTAAATCCATCTCAAATTGTATGATTTGGTAAGCAAGAAACATGTTATTTGTCCTCACTATGGGTGTACATGTATATGTATACCCACTTAATCATCACTATTTAGGAACTGAACGATCATGTGTTAAGTAGATAAAAACCTAGCCACATCAATATAGAATTAGCATGGAACTAAGCAAGAGTGTCTTTTTATGAATATGCAATGATATAAGTGCATGCAAAGTGTATGTTTACAAACTACGGTTGTATTTATTGGAGTGGCGTACCGTAATGGTGGGGGAGGGGGTATCAATACTTTATACATTGATTTATTTTAAATATTTTGTTTT
The DNA here is from genome assembly GCA_035222895.1 of Strongylocentrotus droebachiensis. Lineage (NCBI taxonomy): Eukaryota > Metazoa > Echinodermata > Echinoidea > Camarodonta > Strongylocentrotidae > Strongylocentrotus > Strongylocentrotus droebachiensis. The sequence continues at coordinate 41,050 of JAVYIG010010713.1, forward strand.
GTTTTGTTTTTGATAATTTATTCGATGTTCGTAATCTCTTTGAAGCCATTTATATTTGTGTAAATTATATTTAGTCTGTTTTGAACATGTTAAGAACAATCAATGAGTATCAGTTCAATCACAATCATAATCACATCAAAATCTGAATCACCATCACACTGAATCACAATCACGATCGTGATCACAGTCACAACTACCATCTCAGTCACAATCGTAATCACCATCTCAATTACAATCACGATCACGCTACACAATCATTGATGAGTTTGATACATTGTTTTCTCACTGTGCGCACATCTCAATAACTCATGTCATGTGGACATAAACTAAAGAATACACGTATACAATCTGATATCTTGTTTTGGTTATATATATTTTAATGATCATAATTACATCATGCATGACATTATCATGTTCGTCTACGTAATATCACTTCCAAAAGACGACCGAGTATGATAAAGTCAGTGATGAGAACATCAGTAAGAGGATGTCCAATCTTATATCTACAGTTGTTTAATCCTCTACATGTTGACGGGCCAGACATCTAGGCATGTTATATAACTCATTTGTTTAAATTTAGATGAGAAACATGTGCATATACCATGTAAACCATAGATTTGTAAAGATAAGCGAATATGAATGAAAACTTTGTTATTTAGAATGACCCAAAGTGAAATTGAATGGTACGGACGTCCGATTTGCCATTGTTGACGAAAATGAATGCAAACTGCGCATTTGTAAGCGGTTGTTAAATTGAATGAAACAAGTGCTAAATCCATTGACCGAATAAGTAAATCAAATGAAAAAAAGTGTTATTTTGAATGAAATTTACACGCCGATAGCTTTATTTCGCGAATTTGAATGAACTTTGTATCAAAACGAATGAAAAGCTTACGAAAGTGACCGAGAAATCCTATATTTCAAATTATTCATGATGGAGTAACAAACACGTTTAACATTTTATCAACAAATCTAGAACTCGTATACATGTATAGATTTCTTGTAAATTACTTCGATGTCAGTCATTTTTTAGCAAGGCTTGTGAATAATTTGTAGCGTATCGAACAGAATGGTGCAAATTTAAATTCAAATTCGAATAATTTTTTATATACAATCTTGGCATGAGAAGATAGGATTATTTACAACGCAAGAACTCAATATGATAGATATAAACAAAAAGAAAAAAACTAAAGAAAACAAAGGAAAATATGTAATTAGAATGTGTACATATGGTCGTATTACATTCAATAAAAATGAGTATATCGCTATTATAGGATTTCCCGGCCAAATTCGCGAGTTTGTCATTCAAATTAATTTGTATTGCGTTCAAATTCGACGGTTTTAGTGCAGTCAGGTATATCTCGGGTTTATATTCCCTTTTCTAGTTTTCAAATCTATGGAATTTTCGTTAGAATCTACGTATGTTTCATTCAAATTAACGACCATTGTGCTTCTTTCGCTATTTGGTCATTCGATTTGGCAGAACACGATTTTCTGACAACGCGACGGTGTACTTCTAGCATTCTTATTCATTTGTAGCATTTAAAATAGCACTATGTGCACTTAAATTGATGGTCATTATACATTTCTCGTTTATTACACACTTTTTATAGCTCATTCTTTTTCTTTCAAGATTGTTTTTTCATGTGTATTTCATCATATTTCATTTTCTTGCATTTATACACTTATACTTATTAGATTTATCTGAAATTCATCAGCATTTAAGTTTGATTGTTAAGAAGAAAAAAACGACTTGCATCTACGGACCTGATGGTCTCAGTATATTTGTAAATGTTCATGTAAGGAAGTTGTTTGTCTTATGTTTCATCATAAATTTATCATAATTTCATTATGGAAGAAGGGTACAATATTGTGACTGGGGTAGGGACTAGAGTCAACAATTTGAACATGATTCATTATTTAGCCATGTCTTTAGCCATCGATCTGCTGGCGGGCAAGTAAACTATGATACTCTTTAAGAAAAACAGATGGGTGTGCTGGGTATAAGATACAATGTGAATTACTTTTGTAAAAATCCGAGTCTGTAGTAAAAAGGGGCGAGTGAGGGTACCCCCACCTTTCCCGGGTATATGAACATGTCCGTGCAGAAATGCCATATCCCTTGATTTCGCCCCTTCTTTACTTTATGTCTGACTACACCCATCTGCATTGTCCTGAAAATAAATAAATGGAATAACAGCTTATACCCCAATGGCAAATCATGCATTTTAACTGCATTATTTAAAAACTGTAAAAGTTTGTTGCAATTTTCCCCCCTTACATTTTCTAACTTGAATAAAAATATTACGAATACGAATGACAGGTGTTAATTTGAATGATTAAAATTACGCTTTGACAAGTGAATATTAATTTGAATGCTAGTTGAGCAGTTTCTAAATTGAATGACAGATCCATGAAACACTTCGACCAAAATCCTAAATCAAATACAAAAGCTGGAAAATTGAATGATAATTGGCATGGCAAAGCCGATCTGCGCTAACTTAAATGCAAAGTAAATGAATTCGAATGACAAACACGCGAATTTGGCCGGGAAATCCTATATCACAATTAAAACGAAGTACAGTCTATAGGAGCATGCAGAATATATAAATAAGAGCCCCAGCAACACAAATGCAAACAATATCCAACAAAAAAATAATTTTGCTACCTGAATTCAGATCGCGGCCATGTAGGATCATTATACGCAAAATGTTGCAATATCGATTACTTTATTACAACAATATTAATTTAAATGGGCATTGTGGATCCACAACTAAAACGTAATACCACAAGTTATTATATTACAAACATTACTGTATATATCGACTTATGCACATGATAATTGAAATAACGCTCCCGAAACGCCTTATATATCAACGGTTTACCGTACCATGGATTAATACAGATACATACCGTGGATTTGTTTAAACTTAAATATTGTGGCAATTCAACATAAGCAACGTTGATACATCATGAACATAAATTCAATTACTTTTTTGGGACAAATGCATTGTGAAAGACACTGCCTTGAAGTCATTGGGAAAATATTGATTGTGTTCATATTCAATATTTATTTGATTATTTTTCAGGTCTATAAATCACTTTTTTCAAATGAATTTAAAAATGATTTGTTTTAGTATTGCTATACGTCTTGGTATTAAGACCATGACAAAATCGACATTGTAGACATTTTAAAAACGTTCGAAAAAAATAAAAGCATTCAATGCAGTAATTAAAATTACAAAACAAATACAAATTAATAAACATAATACAAAGTATGTTGAATACAAGAAATACAAAAAGTTAAACAAAAATTAACTAATATCAATACCTTTTGGAGACTAAAACCATCAAGGGCCATTTCAACTGCAATAAACATATATTACAAGGAAAATAATACAGATACAAATCATCATAACGACATATAATCTTGTTGAAAACTGTATAGTCTTTTACCTAAACGCTGCACACACATGTGGCCATATAGGAAAGCAGATAATAAGTGTCTTCAATACCTAGTTCAAAGACTGAAGTTACTTTGTCCTATTTGAAATATGATAGCATTTTTATCATCAGTCATCTTAAAGTAACATTGCTCCAATTATATTCTTCTGCCTACATAAAATTAATGTTTAAAAACTCACAAATCAAAGATAACCTATTGTACAAAACTTAACAGTATTATTCATATGACTTATAGCGATACAACAGAAATAGTATTCATGCAAACTTACAATAACAATCATATATCTGCTGCTTTTTTGTTGTTTTATTTACATGATCGTTGTGGTAAAACCACTAAGTGTTCATACATGTACAAACCTTATAGTCATGATAGTAAAATGTGATTATATACTGCATATATTACCTTGTGTAAATGATCATTGGAGCAATAGAACTGCATCATTTTTCAAACAACCTCGCAATAAAGAAAATATTCTCTGACGTTATCCAGCTGCTTTATATACATAATTGTTGTAGCCGTTTATCTCAAACCGTTTGCATACAATCGTATAATGACGGGTATATTCATTTCAATTATACACAGAAGAAATGAAAAGTCTTCAAAAACCTTGCAATAAACAATACATCTTCTGTAATTATCATCTTATATACATGAACATTGCAGCAATACAATAACACACTAGTCATAAAGCCATACAGAATTTGGTCTGTAATTATTTATTTGTTACATGATTACTCTAGCGATACAAATTGAACAGTATTCAAACCACCTCATGAGGAACATTAGATTTATTGCATTTATTACCTTACTGAAACAGTATTTATCCAGCGTCAAAATATACTCTGTAATTATTATCATAATGTATATGATTATCGTAGCGATAGAACTGAAAGAGTATTCATACAACTAATTCAAAAATTAAAGTAATTATTAATCATATGGATATGTTTTATGTAGCAACATAACAGCAAATATTTATAAACAACCTTGCAATAAAGAAAATATAGTCTGAAAGTGGTAAGCTAGCTTAATATATACATGATTGTTGTATCCATACATCTAAAACCGTTTTCATGCAACTTATCATAATGCATATATTTATTTCAGTTCTTACCTAGTGTATAGGATCATCGTAATGAAGAAAAATACCTTCTGTAATTATTGTTTCATATACATGACCATTGAAGCAATACAATAACACACTAGTCATAGTAAAGACAGTTTGTTCTGTAAGTATTGTCTGATTTACATGATTATTATAGCAATATAGGGTTGACAGTGTTCATAGCAACTTATGGTGAGCCATTTATTTGTTGAATTTATTACCTTATGTGTATCATCATTGTAGTAATATAACTGAAACAGTATTCATTCAAGTAAAACAAATATGTTCTGTAACTATTATCCTATGTATAGGATTAATGTAGCAACAGAACCGCAAAAGTGTTCTACAACCTTCAATACAGAAAACATCCTCTAAAGTTATCAAACTACCTTATATACATGATTGTTTTAGCTGTACATCTGAAACAGTTTTAATACAACCTTACAATAACGCATATATTCATTTCAGATATTACCCGATGTACATGATCACTCTAGGAAAAGAACTTAACAGCCTTCATAAAACCTTGCGATGAAGAAATTATCTTCTGTTATTATTTTCTTATATGCATGACCCTTATAGCAAAACAAATGAAGCACCAGTCATATGGCCGTATAGTAAAGACACTTTGGTCTGAAATATTTACAATGAATATTATAGCAATACAAATTGAAACAAAATCTGCTTTAATTGTTATCATATATATATATATATATGTGAATATTGTAGCGATATAACTTAAACAATATTCATACGGCTAAGATTTTTGTTCTGTAATTATTATCCTATGTATATGATTGTTGAAGCAACAGAACAGCGAAATGTTCAAACAACCTTGCAATACTTGAGAAAATATCATCTGCCATTATTATGCTTAATTATTTACATGATTGTTGTAGCCTTACAACTAGAACTGTTTTCCTACAACTTTATAATAACGCCTTTGCTCATTTCAGTTATATAAATGATCATCGTAGTAAAACAAATGAACGGTTTTCATAAAACCTTGCAATAAAGATTTATGTAATTATTGTCTTATGTACATGAACATAAAGATTTATGTAGTTATTGTCTTATGTACATGAACATTGCAGCAAAACAAATGAAACTCTAGTCATATGGCTGTATAGGAAAGACAGTGTGATTTGTAAGTTTTGTGTTATTTACATGATTGCTATAGCAATACCAACTTAACAGTTTTCAAACCACCATCTGATGAACCATATATTTATCGTATTTTTACCTTATGTGCATTTCCACTGTACCAATAGAACTTAAACAATATTCCTACAAGTAAGAAAATATCTTCTGTAATTATCATCCTAGGAATTATGATTAATGTAGCAACAGAACAGCAGAAGTTTTCAAACAACATTGTAATAAAGAAAATATCCTCTGGAATTATCAAGCTACCTTATATACATGATTCCTGTCGATAGCCATACACCTAAAACAGTTTTCATACAACCTTAAAACAACGCATTTATTCATTTCAGATAGTACCTAATGTACATGATCATTCTAGTAAAAGAACTTAACACCCTTCATATAACCTTGCATGAAGAAATTATCTTCTGTAATTATTGTCATATATACATGACTATTGATACAATACAAATGAACACTAGTCATAAGGCCTCATAATGAAGAAAATCTGGTCTGTAATTATTGTCTTATCAACATGATTAATTTAGCAATACAAATTGAACAGCTTCAAAGCACCTTATGAAGAAACATTGGATTTATTACTTTATGTGCATTATCATTGTAGCAACATAACTTTAAGTAGTTTTCATGCAATAAAGAAAACGTCTTCTTTATATATTATCTTATGTAGACGATTAGTCTAGCAACAGAACTGAAACAAAATATTCATACAACCTAAAGAAATATATATTTACTGTAATAAAAAAAGACAATTCCAATACAAAAGAAGTGCATTGTGAAGGAAACTGCCTGGAAGTCATTGGTAAAAATGTTGATTTTGTTCATATTTAATATTGATTTGATTACTTTTCAGGTTTATAAATGACATTTTTTCAAATTAATCAAAATACGATTGATTTCAGACAGTACTGCTGTTCGTCTTGGTATTTTGGAATCAGCTCGGAAAAGAGCTGGCTATGATTGATTTCTCGATGTTAACGGAAAAAACGGTAATTCTTGCTATATTTTCGAAGAATTATATTCTTTTTAACCATACATTAATAATTGCAAAGAAAACTATATACCTGAATAGATGCAAATTTATAGCTAAACCAAATATTAGTGATTTCATTTCTCTACTAATCAAATCGTACAAAATGGAAAGATACATTGATATACGTAACGATAAAAAAAACTGCCCATGACAGCAGATGGCAGGGTATGGCCCAGTGGATATCCATTGTTAGATAAATGAAGAGATAAGCAACAGAACTTAAGCAGTATTCATGCAATAAAGAAAACGTCTTCTGTATATATTATATTATGTACACGATTATTATAGCAACAGAACTGAATAAATATTCATACAATCTTACAATAAAGAAATACATATTTACTGCGATTAAATTCATGTATATGAAGATTATTGTAACAACAAATCTACAACATTATTTATACAACTGTACAGTAAAGAAAGTTTTTTGTACAGTATTCGTAAAATCTGTGATAAAGAAAAATATATTATGTAATTATCATCACATATATATGCTTCTTATAGCAACAGAGCTACAACAGTATTCATACAACCTTACAATGAAGAAAATATCTTCGTATATTATAATCATATGTATATGGAGTTTTAGCAACAGAGCTACAACAGTATACGTACAACCCTGAATAAAAAATAACAACATTCTGCAATCATTATCATATGCATATTTTTGGAGTGTGATGATGTATGGGCTCTGAAAACAGCAGATATCAAAATGTTGGAGACTTTTAAAATAAAATGACAAATTTTGAATTTTTACAAAGAGTGGGGGAAGAGCGAAAATTAGTAACAACGTGGTAGGAGAGACAAAAGAAATTAATTGAGCATATCATACGGCATGATAGACTCCTGCGAAATATCATTCAGGGAAGATTGGAAGGAAAAAAGACGAAGTGAAAGGCATGCGTGGATCCAGGATTTATTAGGGGAGGGGGCCAACCTTCTTTTTTCTTTTTCTTTTTTGGTCCCGAAAATTTGAAAATCGCGCCGGCCGAAAAGTCGCCCCCCCCCCCCTGGATCCGCCACTGGTGAAAAGAAGATACACTGCGCACATATTTGTCTTCAGTATTCTTTCAAATTGTATTAAATGTTTTGCTTTTATTTTAATAACCATTGAAATATAACGGAATTATGAGAGTATTTGTTGTGGCAAATTTAAAATGCCGATACATATAGTGATTTATATCTTCATATATTTATAACTAACTAAATTTTGTCCGATTTCCTTCAAACATTTGCTAGTCTGCTTTTCAGTTTAGTTTATTATCAAGGTTGGATTTCCCTTTCTCTAGTATGGAAATTGTATTTTGAAAGAAAATCGCAATGATTTATTTTGGATTGTTTATCCTACAGTAGATTATTTGTTGGTTGTCACATGTGATATAATTTTGATCTTGAACATTCAGTGTATGTTTCGTTGGATTCTGAGAGAATTTATGTTTCTATATTTACAAGAGCTCAATTTTATCTTTAATCATCAAGAATAATTAAAAATAAACCATTATTATGTGTAGCTTAAGTAAATGAATAGGGAAGGAAAAGCAACCTCAAGATTCAGGCGGAGAATCATGCAGACTTAGAATACATGTTTCTGAAGACGTAGGCCTCTCAGCTGAATGTAATAATCAAGTGAATCTCTTCTCGGTCGTAGGATGATGATAGACATTTCACTGACAGTGCTACTCCATTGACTCCCATGCTTGTCTGAGTTGTTCAAAGTGCCTCTTAGAAGTGTTACTCACTGGTAATGAACAAATGAATAGGGAAGAAAGATTGATAGTTTATGAGTAAAAGCAAAGAGGGTAGAAAGGAAAAACAATCAAGAATATAATATTTCGCGGAGCTACTCAATTTTGTTCACATACACAATAGTGAAGAAGAAAGAAAGTACAATAATTGGAGTATCCGGAGGTACTTCTAATTGAGGGTTATCATTACAGGACATGGTGAACATGGTGAAGGAGAAACAACATCAAAATATATGACGGTTCGTTTAAAGAGTAAAGATAAAATACAATACAATAATTCGATTACGGGGCGATTCAATGTGGGAGGTGACGGAACAAAGCCTTCTGTGCTGCTGTTCTTACAAAAAACGCACCTGGGATTAAATTAACATGTGTTTATATACGTGGAAACAATGTGGTAGATTGGTGACTCTGAAATGTCATGATTATGAGAGGTCCCAGGTTGCATCCTTGCTGGGTGCTTACAATATAAGACCACTTTGTTTTCCCAACTTGTCCCTTTCGTTGTGTACTAAATGTGTACCTATGATGATGGGGCAGTATTTCAAATAGTTCGAACACATACCAGATCACCTCGCTGTATGATAAAAGTGAAAAGCTTTTCTTAGTGCTTTTTTCTATGGCTTAGTAAAAGGGACGTCTAAAATATGTTATTGTTCCAAACTCTGCAACACGTCAATAAAATGTTATACACTGTAGTTTTACAAAGGAGGAGAGAGTATAGTATGGTACTTACGTTCAGGCAGCATGACCTCAGCTGCATGGCCTAACCCAGCATGTTGTAATGCCAGATAAAGTTCATCTATCTGCTCACTAGGTCGAACCTTCCGTCTCCAGTCACGTAGCATCTCACCAAAACCTGATCTTGAGGCACAATTAAATGACGAGTCGAGGCGGTTGAGGTATTTCTCTACAGCTGAGTAAGAAAAGCCAAGCTGGTAGCCAAGAGATTTTAAATCTTTTGGCGTATGGGTTGGGTCGGCTAGGACCTCGAGAAGACTGTTGGATACATACTCCATTCGCCCCTGCCTACAGAATATTAAATTTATAACATTCGGTGTAATAATATTTTAATAAGATATCGAAATGTATAACAGTGCGAATTCGGTTATTTACGCCATTATGTCCATCCGTTACTCATTAAATTGGGACAAAATTGGAAAAAATATAAATAAACATGATGGAGGGTTGGTTCCAAAGACTAAGAGTCGATTGACAAAAGTTAGAGACATCGTCGATGTAGTAAACGCTATACAAACGCGGAGTATACTATTATTTGTTTTCGAACATTGGCCATACTAATTATAGGTAATTATAACTTTCTAGTGATTGGTTAATACGCATTGGGAATGATAAATGCCTGGTCACATGTCCATTGTAACAAAACGTGATGATATGGTTCAATGCCATAGCTTTGATTTTGCTCAACATTTGTAAAAAGTAGTATTTTAAGATAAACAGTTTTACATCTCACTTAAAACCTATTTTTTCAAGAATGAGCAATACATGGATGAATGATGATATACTTTTACTTACGAATCTGTGTGATCGACTGCATAATCCGGTTCATCTGCATTAAACGCAATAAAGATATACAAAAGGACTAAAGCGTTTATTCTATTTTTCCAGTATTTGGAATAGCTATGTATTGAGTATAAAACATGTGTTGAGACAGAACATCATCTTCTCTTCTCTTTGTTGCACCTTTGCATCATCAGGAACCCTCTAATTTTTGTATTTTGATTGTACTTAATTGTCAGGGCTTACAATGCATCAAGCTACGCTTATCTTGGAGCCCTGGCCGGTTCTATTTAAACTAAGTTTGTAAGTTTATATTTCTCCGTCTAATTTGAACGTATAATGACTTTATAATAATAATAATAATAATAATAATAATAATAATAATAATAATAATAGTGTAAACGTATTTCTCCAAGTATGTTCTAATATATACTACTGTTATAATGCATTCAGAACTGAAAAAGAAGGCGAAATTAAATATCTCAATGGTTTTGTTTATATGATTTGAAGATTTTTAAAAAAATGCAAAAAGCCCCGTTTCATAGAGGGGAGAGGTAGATTCGAGAAGAAAGATACTTTGTTACAAAAAAAATTTAGATCCGAATTTGTCTACCCACAGCTATTTGCTGATGTCTTTAACTAGGAAGAAGTGTTTTTAAATTAATTGTACATGTATTTTGCTACATAATTCTTTTCTACTTATGCTCAAAAAGGGAATTCACTTTGGGCTAACATTAAACCTAATTTAAGTAATTCTTATTGAAAGAGGAGAAAACATAACATGACTTCTGTAAGATCTTTTAGCTAACCAGAAACAAATTTACTAGGGGCTTTAAAGTCACTTGTTACAGAAATGATGTATGTAGTCTTTCAGGTATGGTGACCCTGAAGGGACATCACGATTAGACGAAATTGCGATGTCCTTTTAGGGCCACCATATTGAAGTCACTTGTTACGGAAATTATTTATGTAAGGTCATTGAGGTAGCTGGCTACATTTGATGAAGTGAAATACACAAACTAATATAGGCCTACCTTCTATTGAAAAGACATAAGCTCTTTCTGCACGTGTTGCTGACCCTTGTAGTATGTCGATATGGATGTTCTTCTTTCCTTTCTCTTCAGGAGAGAATTGAAGCTCGAAGTTCAGAGGGCTGCACTTTCCACTAAGTATACCCTTAATGGGCATCTTGTTTTGAATTGTAGGGAAATAATAATAATAAGGACGAAAATAAACATGACAAAGTGTATATTATGAAAAATAAATTTAAATTCATTAGCTAGTTTTACACCCAAAAGGTACGCAGTCGCGTATAACGTTGAAATGCGGTCACGCTTGTCGATGGGCACAGACAGTATGTGCGCATTATGTAAGCATGATTCGGGGGAAAAAGATACACTTCACATAATACACCAGGCCCTGTATAATTTTCCCTATCCGGCGGCTTGCCGTGGATTTTAAAGACCGTACGGGACCCTTCCGATTTTTATTTATACGGCATGTGTAGTCACATTTTCTGCGGTGCTCGGGAGGTGCCCGGTGAAAATTGGTCGAGTGAAAATGCAAGGCGCCCATAAGGGTGCTGGCCGGGTGCTGGCCGGGTGCCGAACGGGCTCCGTTCGATGAACAGTTGCACCCCGTGGCTCCCGGGGCCGGCTGGGGTACTCAAGGCGTCGACCGGGTGCCGTGCGATGCACTGAACTAGGAGCCGTACGGTGCCCCACGGGCCCTTTACGGGCTTTGTACGGCCTAACGGTCAGATGAAAACGCCGGGAGAATTGGGAGCAGCAAACTCAGCACCACGGCGCACGTACGGTTGGTGAAAAATGTCCCGGCGCCCGTTGGAACTGTACGGGAGCCGGCCTGGCACCGGGCGAAAATTCCCAAAATGTTTTTTTGTATTCGCCGTACGGGCCCCGGGATGTATATGTGAAAGCCCCAGTACAGTCTGCGTTCGTTTTCCATACGAAATGCTGATTTTACAAGTATTATTAGGTTGAAGATTTCTTTTGTTTTACTAATGCGTAGATCACATTTGCCGCGGTGGCCCTGCGGTCTAAAATATATATGGCCAAGAGCAATTCCCACGGTCTCATACGGTAGCGGTCATACTTCGCCATACTTCGAGATAGAGAGGGATATTTTTCTAATACTGTGAAAGCTAAAAAGAAAAGAAAGAAAAATTGTAACTCGAATCAAATCCTGACCTAAGATGATTTTTAAAAAATGTCAACCCCCTATTAACCTATTTTGTCAACAGTACTCGCTTAAATACGATGTCGATGTAAAATTAGACGCATAGAACACTTGAGCATACTTATTTCTAAGTACACAGATCCTGTCTTTTTATTTCAATCACCATCGAGTCCCGCTGAGGACTTAACATTTGAGGGAGAAAAAGAGTGAGTGAGAGAGGGAGAGAATATATTGGACTTGACGAGATCCAATTTCGAAATAAGGAAGAGGTTAGATCATTTACTGACTATTTTACAAAAATGTACCTTCGAGGTAGCCGATTGTTGCATTCAATAAAAAAAGTCAGGTCACGATATTCCAATCTTGGAAACTACATGTAAATGTGAGAATGAGGTAAGTATGTATAAGAATAAAAATTCAGATTCTAAAATTTACATCTCCAAATTCCAGCATTATTCTTCAACAGACCTTATGAAATAACAACCACGCCTATTTACCATTCTTTTGTTACTTTTCGTCCCGTCGTGGAACACAATCTTTAGATCCTTTGCTGTTGACTCTATAGAGAATCTGAGTTCCTCCGGAACTTGGCAGAAAGGTACAGAAGAACTTTTCTCCTTCCTAGTTATATCCTGGAATTTGACAAATAAAACTCAAATCGAGATATTGCGAATAAATATATTTCGTGCAGATGATTAAAGGAGAATTAACCTTAAACTGCATGTTAATTTCAGTTTATAGGCCCTTTAAAACATTCTCTGAAAATTTTAAAATATCATACATTTGACGATAGGGAGGACGTAACTCTTCTTCAGAATCCTTCGTCTTTCGCGTCTCTGAGAATATTCAGAACATCGCCATTGTGTTTGCGTCAGTGGCGGATCCAGGGGGGGGGGGGGGCGGCCCCGCCCCCCCCCCCCCTGGGAAAAAAAAACGTGTAAAACAACGTGATTTTTACCTTTTTTGGGCGATGGGACCCCCCCCCCCCCCCCTGGCGCTCAAGGGGGGGGGGGGGGTGCAAATTTTTAAATTTTGGAGGGACAAAAAAAAAATGTGCTCACTAAAAAAAAATGCGCTCAACACGTGGCAGTACACCATGTTAGACGCCGGCATAAAACGCTACAACAGTTCTCTTTGCGATACGTCACGACCCGGAAGTTTTGAATGGTAATTTCGGCAAAATGGCAGCTTCCTTAGGCAGCAGACGACATCGTAAATATGGCGAAGTAGGGTCTCTTTATTGTACTTCCAAGACGATATTAATTGGCCTACAGCAATGCTTTTTTATATGAAATGAAACGTTATTTTACTGTCTATGTCATGATAATGCTTCATATTCGAGAGGTTGATTTCCCTTTCGCATTAACTATTATGGGCCTCTAAAACTAAATATCATGAATAACCTTTATTTACACATAATTATGTACATCTCATTTAGTTTTGCTATTGATTTTGCGATTAAATGGTTGAAAGAAAATCATCAATAAAACAAAAATCAGAATTAGTTTTATTAATGAAAAGTTAGGTCCCAACATGTTCTTAACACTGAAAAAACTTGTGTCATGTTAATTGGCTCTCCTGCTAATCTCAAGAAAATTGAATCTTTCACTATTTCATTAAACGGCAATTCGATCAAAAGAGTTCATTTCACCAAATGCTTAGGACTTTTGATAGATGAAGAATTGAAATGGTCTAAACAAATCGAAAACGTAAGTAAACTTACCCAGAAAAACATTAGCATGATAAAGAGAGCAAAGAGTTTTTTGCCTCAAAAATCCTTAAAGTTACTTTATAACAGTCTAGTGTTGCCACGATTAGATTACTGCTCTGTTGTATGGTCGAACCGATTTCATTCTCATACAACTAATGCTATGGTCACATAACCCAAAAGTAGCCTGCTCGGCGGCCGAGCGGCGAGTTTTTAACCAATTTTGCCCGGCGGCTGGCCGGCCACCGAGCGGCCGCCGCCCAGGAACCGCTCGGTTTTAGGGCATCGCTCGGTCGCCGCTGAAGTTTTAGCGCGGAGTTAAAATTTGGGCGGCGCCTGCTCACTTTTCACTCGCCGCCCAAAATACGCTCGGTGCCTGGGCGGTCGCCGCCCGGCACCGACCTAATCGCTGGGCGATGCCTAAAGTCCAGCAGCGACCGAGCAGGCTACTGATCGGTCGGTCGCTGCTCTGATTTGTGCCCATAGCTTAAGCTGCAAAAAATTCAAAAGAGGGCCGCAAGAATAATATTGAACAAGACATATGACACACCGTCGGCTGATTTGTTCACAAGTCTTAAATGGATGACACTAGACAAGCGGTTTGAGTTAAGTCGCGTTATGATGATATATAAATGCGTTCATAACTTAGCACCTTCTTACCTTCAGGTAGGCTTAATCAATCCTAATGATGTACATGAGCATCATACAAGGCAAATAGACAGTGGATGTTTACGTGTGCCTAGATTTCACACTGATTGTTATAAGTGTAGCCCAATTGTTTCTTCCATATTTGAATGGAATAAGCTAGATAATTCATTGAGAACGGCTTCCTCTGTCAATTCATTTAAGAGATTGTTTAAACATAGTTGTAATTTGTGATTGGCTCAGCCGTACATACAACACGTGCATGTTCTGTAATATTTACATGACTTATTCACATAATTGCGACTTAATTAATATTTTCCTATTGACATTACTGTTTACTAGGTTAATGATATATGTTTATTTTGCAAACGAGTATTATTTTTGTAACTGTTCGGTATAAATGTTATAAACGATGTAAATATGTTCATTCAGGGCCCCATGGAAGACCACTACTTGTTGGTGAATGGGCTACCCTGTCAAAAGATTAGAAATAAATAAAATAAATAAAATATAACCTTTCTGTTCCACATTCATATGTTAATCTTTTAATATTTGCATGATCAAGTTGCTGAATGCAGTAACACTGCTCTAAAGCTGAATATTCACCGTAAATAACTGTTAGGCCTATCAGGCCCTTAAAAGTGATGTTGTTCCAAAACATGCTATATCCAGATTTCTATGACCTCCACTGGGTAAGGATAATCACAAAGGACTGCAGAATGTATGAACGGTCATATAATTTACTGACCCCCATTTACTATCTGAAACAACAGGCATTACAGTAAGATAATGTAAAATATTACTCAAAATGGCAAAGGATACTAGGTGGATGTCGTAATCCAACATACTATTTTTTGAGGTACTGCCCCCTTCACATGTGCTTGGGCTTGTGCAATGTGTATTGTTCCATGTAATAACATATTTGGCGTATATTCTCATGAAATGTTGTTGTTGTTGTTTTAGTTTTTAGGCGTGTATCATCCAGTTATGAAGTTTACGGCATATATAATACCTAAGTAGTCTGTACTCTAGACTACGTTTTTTTAATTTTTAAAGTCAAATCTATAATTTGAACAGATTGTTTCGATATGAGCAGGAATAATAAAATCATTGTAATTTCTGGGCTAGAGTTATTAAAATGGCCTGTATCTCTTTCCAAGCAATCTTATTGTAAAGCAACAGAGTATTAAAAAATTAAATAGTGCATTTTCGAAAGAATACCTATACCAGAGCAAAGTTCCCCGCCCTCTTCTCGCCTTTACACCACTTCCTCCCTTTTTTCTCTACTTCCCTACACTCTGCCCCCTCCTCTACAAACTATTCTTTCTGTGCTCTATTCCAATATCATCCCTCCCCCTCTCCTTCCTCTATTTTACTCCTCCATCCATACACCCCTCTTCCCTTCCTCACCCATCCTTCGTACATTAATCATCTTCCCTCGCCTAGCCCATATCTTTCGATCTTTCCCGCCGTTTTCGTTATACATCCCATTCCTCCTTTTACTTTCGTTCCGCACTTTTCCCATCCCCCAGACTTTCTCTCCCGCCCCTTCCTCTCTTTTTCTTAATTATGCTCTGAAAATTCAGTCTGAACGAAATTCTAATGAAACCTTCTTAAGTAAATTTTAAAGAGTTACCATAGGCCGGCCCTTTACAACAAAATATTCTGCAGGGGCACATTTTAATAATTAGATTATCAAATGGTGTCCGCTAAAGATGGATAAAGATTATATGATATAAATACCTCTATATAGTTCCTATATGGATGAAGTATGTACACACGTAGAGTTGGTTTCTCTGCAGGAGTCATGAACAAAGGCTGGAACACTAAACATCTCAGCTGGAGGCCTTGAAGATCAGTCGATGACAGAGCCCAGACTTGAAGATGACGTGTACAAAACTTGATTTTATCTTTTAAGATTTGTGACGTGCGCTGACTCAGGTTTCTACGACCGAACGTTCCTTTTAATCACAGAAGATACAGATTTAAAAATATTGATTATACTATCTTTCTTCCTGATGATGTAGGATTGTACAATATTTTGTATAAGTAGAGTAGGAAATGATTTCGACTCGGTTCATGTTCTGGTATTTGACTAGATTAAAGTTTAGTTCAGCAAGTTTATTCGAATGGCATAATGGTACTTTTTCTTTATCATTGAGAAATCATTTAATATTAACTTTCACCAGCTCATCATTCTAAATATTAATTCTCATGACGGAAAGAATATTATGTCTGTGATAAGAAATCGGGTATTCACCTCATGTATCAAATTATCGGGATTCAAAATAATGTCAAGTGAAAATGTTTATTTT
Source organism: Strongylocentrotus droebachiensis (assembly GCA_035222895.1). Lineage (NCBI taxonomy): Eukaryota > Metazoa > Echinodermata > Echinoidea > Camarodonta > Strongylocentrotidae > Strongylocentrotus > Strongylocentrotus droebachiensis. Next base: position 57,951 of record JAVYIG010010713.1, read on the forward strand.
TATTCCATGAGAACCGAATCAAAATATATCGATAACTTTGTACCTGGTCCAGTTCTTGTGTACAAGATTACAGAAGAGTCGTCTTTACGTTCATGTTGATTAGTGCAGTGTGGTAGTACCACCGTGGCAGGCTTGAGCAGTTCTTGTGTCAGAGAACATTCTATGGCTGGAGTAATGACTACCTCACCATCCCGTACAGGAAGCCTAAGAGTATCATGAGTTGGGACGCGAAGAGTTAGAACTGATCTCATCCCTTTTGGCATAGCTCCTTCAGGGATAGACACGGAAATACCAAGTTCACCAAGGTTCAGTTTTCCACCATTATGATCAATGATGCCATGCGAGATGAAAGGTATATAGCTTGGTTGGCATTCCATGGCTAAGGAGGATAGGAAGGAAACAAGTTATCGACTATCCCATATGAGACATGAAACAAATATACTACAGTTTATCTATAAAAGATATTAAGATGTGTCCATAATTTCACAGTCATTTTCGAAGCAGGCCTTTTTGATAGTTTTAGGGTAAAGCGATTGAGAAAGAAGGGTGCAATAAGGCATGTTTGGAGGGGTTTGAATACAAAAGTTACAATCATCTTGATTCAGGTTTTTATTTGAGTAAAAAATATTTTAAAATGTTGAGTAAATAAGGTCAATGTCTAACAACGTGCTTCTTATGTCTGAAAGATAACGGGTAAACGGATACTTTATTTTCCATTGCGTGTTTCCTAATCTAGCAGCACGAATCATGATTACTCCACAGACTCCTGCCGATCTTATGATTTTCTCTAAAGTGGGGGATTGTGGGATTATTTCATAGTCGGGCAATAGTAAGTACACATAATGAATCTGTCAAATATTTTGTTGTTCGATTGATCAAGTGGAGCTCCATCATTTAATGTGATGTGTAACACAGTGGAGTTGGCATTACCTTCTGCTATCTTGACTGCAGCATCGTTGAAACGGAAAGCCTGAGCAACTTCCAAAAGCCTCTCCCTAGTCCCACCTCGGTGTACCCACTCTTTAAGCATCTTCAGAGTACTACGGCAAATCGTGTGAGGCGGGAAGGTCAACAATTTGCTCATTATCTGCAAGACAGCAGAAGGTTGAACACTCAAGCAACGACACAAGTCCAGTAGATCTGTCTTGGATCCGATAGCTTTTGAGATTTCTTCACGGCCTGCTGACACTGACAAAATGCAAATATCAATGTGAAGGAAACATCTACGTCAATGGACATCGTATAAATATGGTGGTCAATGAGGACATTGGCGGAGTCTGAAATAATGAAATAAACTGTAAAACAATAATGAATAAAAAATAATAATAATAATAATTTCCTTGCATAGTAGATACATAATAACACAAACCTTTACCTACGGACAAATCTTCTGTACTACTGTACATGCTATTAATTTAATGCAAATATATTGAATAAATGGAATGTGAACAAGAACTAAAATGAACATTTGAAGTTGAACCTTTTTTTTTTAAAGAGTACAAATGATATTTCTTTATTGACACGATTACGATAGAACTCGGCCTCGTGATTTCAACGAACCTGTTTTGACATTTGGGATGCTAAACTCCGAGAGAAGCTTAGCAAACTTATCTTCTTGTTCATCCTCTTTCAAACCATTCCACCAACTGTCTACGAGCTGTCGTGCGATCTTATGAAGTACTGATGAACTGGGTAGATCGATGAATCCAACAATGAGGTCACCATTTAGACGAAGAGCTTTCCCAAGTGAACATGCTAATGGCAGACTTTTTACTGGTAGAGCAACGCTGTAAAGCTCTTCTGTGTTTGGTCTACCCCCACATTGGTCAAGGTCATCATTAATTTCATCTCGCTCTACATCAAAATCAAACGATGAAAAATCATCTAAGAAGTGCATCCATTTTCTAATCTCTAATTTATATTTGATATTGATTTGTTTAAATTTGTATTAATCACACCGGCTGAAAATGTGACATACCAAGGGTATATATATAATGCTAGCATCGTCCCAATCTCATGATGTTATTATTTGGTATCTACCTGTATCTGATGTTCTAATGATATCCATATCTTCAGGTTCTATAGGTTCGCTTGGTTTGGCTCTTATCTCAGGAGTCGCCGAATACATCACACGCAAGCTTTCATCTGAAAAAAAAAAATATTAAACAACATGTGTGTCATGACATTCATAGCAGTCATGACTGATGGGGCTTTAGTTTTAAGTTGTATGTGTACTACAGAAGTTTTCTCCTATATCGTAAGTATTAGTAAGTGTAGAGATGTCTCTGCCTTAGCTCCTCCCATCTCGTGAAACAAGTTTTTTGTCACATCAAAATGACTGCTAGGAATGACATTATCAGCCCTAATTCTTAGAAAGAATCTTCGAAACAATCCTTATTACCACCAAACATTTCATACGTATGATTCCATTGAGGACAAAGTTCAGTCAAGATATCTGTTTGTTTCTACATTTGATAGGAATAACCAATAGTATATAAAAAATAAAATAAAAATACAAGTCATAGTTAAGAGCTATTATTTATTAACAATGAAGAACATTTGCCTGTATTCTCAGCTGATGCCAAGGAGACAGATTCCAAAATGCACTTCAACGTCTCAGTCGCTTTAGGCCCCGGTCTTTGAGATGCCTTCCACATGCAGAGCATTTGGATGTTAGCGTCTTTGCGATTCTGCAGTGTCTTGTGTTTGATGCTCTCAAGCTTATTCCAACTGAATCCAAGCTTTGTGCCAATCTCCATGAACTGCGTCCACTTAATATTTTTAGCCAATTTGAGCAAGTCTTGGTCAGAAAGGTCACTGAAAAAGTTGAGAAGAAACGATGTTTATTATACTAGAATCAAAGCTTATCTTGACTTTTGGTTAGTGAATTACTTTTCGACAAAAAAACTGTTAACCAGTCAATCAGATATTTGTCATTCAATAGGATATCGATTGCATCAACCAGCACAACGTATATCAAGAAATTAAGCCATGCATCATTGATAATCAAATTGATTAACACGTAATCCGCTTGGCACGAAGTCCGAACGGATGCATTTCTTTAACGTTTGTATTTTTTCGCAATCTGTTAAAGCTTTAAAACATTTCTACCATAGTTATCTCACTAGTATATCATTTATCCTCATTGTTAGAAGGTCAATATAAGTTAAGATATGTGAACATTTCTTCCCGTCATATAACGGAAGATTACCTTTTAGATTTAACGTTATTACCTCTTGTAACTCTCTATAGAATCGCCATTGTTTCTCCGTATGTTGTATTTGCAAAAACAAATCAGATGAGCTCACCAGACTGTTTTAAAGAACCATATCCTCTAACTGTAAATTTAAGACTTACTCTGACTGTACAGAGTTGGGGATATTTGTAAATGCTTCAAAAATACTGTAGGTGGCCTTTATGAGCCACGGTGTTAGTGTATCACTAATGACAAGTTTAAAGATTCATACAATTCCTATTATTAATCAGATATTGCTCAAACTCTCACTTATTTGTTCCTCTTATTTTTCGGTTGTTATTAATACCAGTTAATTATCAGGGTGAAATTCTCCTTTGATAATCTCCCTGCTTAATGTTCTGACTTTCGGCTCTGCGAAATTTACTCCTGGGTTTATTTCTTTAGAATAATAAAAACCCCACAGTTAGAATTGTGAGTTAGGGTAGCAGTAACGTTTTAGGTTTGATTTACGGTAAGGATACTGACCAAAGAAAAATCTTACCCGGTCGAAGTAATCGTGTCTGAAGCACCGTGATCCGCTATACAGGACGTCATTGTTGCATTAAGAACAAATTAAGTATAGTAAAATTAGTTTCTTCTGCATAATCACAAATGATTAAAAGCAAAAGTGTAATGACAGATATTTGAAAATATAGCTTTACATATACTTTTGCACAATGTCTTCCTTCTATAATTGGCTAATCTATTTTAATATAATAAAATAATATATGGTTCCTGCTACTACTATCAACCTTACAAGTGTTATTATTTCATTATTGTTGTCATTATGGATATGCAAATACCATTCTTTCTATTTACGTCTATATTGCCGTTTTTTCTTCATTTTGAATGTTAGCGTTTCTTATGCATATAATTCAATTTCAGAATTTCTGCTTTTTAAGTTTTTAGCAATTCTTTAAGAAACGTACAATTATCACAAAAGCTCATCTTAAGTGAGATGGAGATCGAGCCTTTTCATCCATTGCTCCTTGTTTGTGAAAGTTGTTTCCATCCTTTCTTCATGTCGCGTAATAAGATTTATCTGTTATAGGAACCGGCGACTTTTTATGTTGTCATAAATAAACATATTGCGCCACACTAATGATAACTAAGATCATCATTTGCATAAAACTGCTTTTCCACATAGCTACAATGGCCGATGTATAACTAAAATAAAAGATTGGTACAGATCTATGCACAGCTTAGGTTATTTTGAGTCATCAGGCATTATGTTTGGTATGCTTAAGAATGTTAAGAATCTGCTTATAAATCTAAATGAGTAACAGTGAAACCTGTCATTTTCGTCTTTTCTGCCTCTGCTTCTGCAGACTTTAGGAGTGAAAGAAGCACTTCCTTCACGTTTTGATGTGGTAGTTGTCTCTGTTTCCATAATATCAACATTTCATGAATGGCCTCTTGTCTGTTATTGAGCCTCTTATACTCTATTGCATCCAGTTGTTGTATTTGGAAACCAAGTGCAACTCCCAGGTCATAGAAGACGTCTATCGAAAGCTTTTCAGCGATTTTCTGGACATCTACATCAGGGAGATCATCTCCAGAAGTTCCTTCGATTTCTCTGTAAATCAAATGCATGTAACTGTTTCTTCACCTTAGTTACTATAAATTTCCTGCATGGTGTTGGCTTATAAAATGTTAATGACAATCCAAATTCAATTTAGATATTTTTTAAAAAAGGGGGGAAATATTTCAAACAAATGAATGTCTTGTATTTTAGACAACATGCCTTGTCTCACTTAATATCTTAAACGAAATTGTAATTGCACTTAGAGGAATCAATCACGTAATGCACCTTAATCAAACTTAAATTTATAAGTAAAATGTTAATAGATTGATAACGACTTGCTTACCGGATAACTTGAGTAAATTCAGGACTCTTGATTTCATCTGCAATCAGGGAGAGTTTTAATAGAAAATGTACAAACATGAAGACAATTTTTAATTCATTGTTATGTTCAAAACATCCATTGTCCGAAGTACATAACCAGAGAAAAGTGATTCCAATGAATTGAAATGATAACTATCAGTTAATATGTAATGTCTACCAATTAATTTCAAACGCGTGTTGGTCTCAATTGATCGAAATATTTGTTGTATCTTAAGAAACTTTCCTAAAAGCTAATAAAAAAGAATTTTCATAATATGCCTGCTCAGGTATATCTGTATACGTTAATTATTGAGTAAAATGTAAATGTCGGAGCTAAGAAAGTTAAGGAAGATTAACTTGCCGATTAAAAACGAACGTGGACGAAAATACATTCATTATATGATGGAAAATCATAGCTCGTCAAAACCAAAACTCCCAAAACAAAAAACAAACAATAGTCAATTTCTTTTTATTGCAATACTTTGATGGGTTACATATTGTACACAAACCTTCGTATCTAATGACGAATGCTATCGATAGAGATACCCCTAGGTTCCCAGACTGTGAAATTGTGACAGTTATCGTGTTGGATGTAGTATCGTCCTCACTCGGGGGCACTTTGAAGAGTACATTATGTCTCATTCGGTTGTGAATTTCCTTTAGAGAGAGCAGCTAAAGGACGAAAAAATTAGAATGTTAAGAAACAAATAACAACAATTATTTCGGGAAAAGGGATTCCGTATCCGTGTTTGCTATTGTATGTCATTATTTATTTTCTTCATACTCTTTATCCATTTGCCCCTAAAAGCGGCTTTTACTAAACAAAGGGACTATTGCGCGGTGGGTTTGGCGCGCTGGCTGAAATTGGCAATAATTTTTTGTATGGCATCATTAAGTATGTTATATCAGGGTAAAATATTAGAACGTGTCCTATAGATTTCAGATATTTAGTAAAGATTTACTGCATTATAATAAAAGAAAGATGGTTAACAGATGCGAAAATTTGAAAAAAATTGTTAATTGGAACCTCTCCACCACAACTGACTTACCATTGTCCTTATGTCATTGAGACAAATATGTTTAAACATTGCAGACTTGCCCGGGCTTCCACCGAGACAATTCCCTCGCCCAGACAATTATCATCAGAACAAATACCAATGAACATTACCTCCCTGGGAAACTTACCCTAGGACAATTAAGCCCTTGGATAATTACCCCAGGACAATTTCACCTAGAATTAAAGAGGTTTATATGAAAATATCAATACCTCTGGTATTTTTACCCATGAAATTTTACATCGAAATTCTCCCATTCCCCCCCCCCCCCACCTCCCTCCCCGAGAATTTCGAATTGACTATATTGGCCCTTGCTACAGCAATGAGGTTGTCTCTTTGTATCTTTTGTTTACATTTATTTCCGGTCAAATATACGTGCGTTTGATGTCAAAATTTCTTTCGATGAGCATAAGAGTTTAATTGGTCACTTCGCTCGTTTGCACAATTTGGAAGCCCAATAGATAATAATCAGGCAAACAATTTCAGCCACGCACACTAAATTTCATTTAGGCTCTTTGTCTTGGGATTTAATTGCTCCAAACAATAACAAAAAAGCAAGAAGATTACCAAAACGAAAGTCGCCCTGATAATTAGCGCGTATTAATAAGCAGCCTAAAAATATGAGAAACAACATTTTTAGTGATAGTTTGAGCGATATCCGATTAACAATAGGAAAGTTATGATTTTGTGAAGTAATGAAATCAGTGATACACAAGTTGGCAACACTGTCATGTATCTTGCGAGGTTCCTTACAATTTGCTCTGCACCGAAAATTTCATAGACTTTCATTTTCGTAGTGATTGATAACGGAGTAGATTTATTTTTTCTTACAAAAATTGTATAGAGACATATTTGCAATAATTATATTTGGGCTGCACATATGATTGAAATTTATGGAAGGAAAAAAGTAAGTCATGATTTTGTTGTTAACAATAGAGCAAATGAGAAGGGTTCCATAAAGATACGTCACATAGTTGCCAATTTATGTACGATTGATCATAAATTCAAATATTCGTAACTTTCTTGATTTAAATCGGATTATGCTCAAGCTTCACTAACCTTTTATTTTCATTTATATGCTTCCATTAAATCCAGCTTCATAACATGGTGTACTTCCTCTTCCAGGACAAAACTGATTTTCGTACCTTAGTTTCTGCCATCTTCCCCTCACAATCATGTGCCACTGTAACGCCACCTGAATGGGATATGATGCTGAATGGGACCGAACGATGGGCCTTGCGGTACGACTGACGCTTCTCCTCATGTATAACTTCCTATTTCAAAGAAGGGAGGACCAGCAATTGAGTAGATCATGGGCTTAATGAATCGGAAAGTTTCTCGGGTTGTCATGAAACTTCGTCTTGACAACATTGGGTTATATCCCGGGGTTCACTATCAACTTTAACAATATATTCACAACCATTATCAAGATTCCATTTTTATTTTATCTACATGGAATTCAAAAACATCGATTGGTGAAAATTGAGAAGGACCCATTATTTTCTCAGATAGCATTTAGGAAAACCCATGGGTTGAGGATGGATGAGTTTTGAGGAAATTAGAATGCCATTCTGAACTTTATCCTGGTACTATCCGAGAAAATTCAGCTTGTTACAGCATTATATAGGCTTCTGCATACAGGCCATGTTCGGAGTATTTTTTATGAAATGATGTATCAAGAAATTTTAAATGGTGTACAGAAATGTTAATCACACTTGAAGAAAATCTCATCAAGTCTTGCGTATGCAAGTTGTGAGACCTTGCACATGATAACCCCAAAAAGTCAGATTTTAATCAACAACCCTATAATGTATATATATATATATATATATATATATATGTATTTGCTTATTTATGAAGAAATACTTATTATACTTTATATTATTATTGTTATAAAAAAACTGTGTACTTACATGAATGCAGAAGAAAATAAAATCAAAAATAAAATAAAATCTTGCAGAAATTCACAGCAGTTGACAGATTCAACTAAACAGTAAATTATTAATATACTAATACTAATAGAACATGATGACAGTTCATACCGTATCGATGCCAGGAACATCGGCATGCACATGAAGATGAACTTCAATCTCTTTGCCTCTTTCTACGGTTTCTGGGATATATGGAGTGCACATAAGTTGGCGTCGGATCACCTGCTGTTCGAGAGGAATAAGAACCCACCACTCAGCACAGTGACCAATGTACAGCTCAATATATTTCTCGTACACTCTGCTGTATGGTGGTTCGTCTGGTGAGTTGGATGATCTATTTCTCGATGTTCTTGGTAGATCTGGTGTCAATTGTTAAAAAATAAAACTCATTTGTTGTTTTTAAAAAATTGTTATTTTGCCATGGAGCCGATTTGTCCTTGAAACCGTTACACCTTAATTAACTGACATCAAACGACACCAAACCAAAAAGTGGTTTCCCTAATTATTGTCAAGAATAATTGTTTTAAATGGTTTTTAGTATAAGTAGCCATCCTAAAGAGCACGATAAATCCCTTCACTATTCCCCCTTTGAACATTTCCAAAAATAAATAGGCATTGCTGATTGTTAACCTGTACGTTATGGATAAGCGCTACCTAGAGGCTAGACGGTGAAAAACCAACCAAGTGATCACTTTGAAGGCGTTCTAAGACTACAATCAGAATTCTAGATTTCTTGGTTTATTGTCTATC